>PVKH010003846.1:0-24265 GCA_004027955.1 Chaetophractus vellerosus
CTACTACACAACCAGCAAGGGAGACAGGGCAGGAAGCCCTAAACTAAAGAGAAAAACTGCAGCAAGAATAAATACTCTAGTAAGCCAGATGCCAAGACACCAACAAAAATCTACAATCCACACCAAGAAACAGGAAGATATGGCCCACTTAAAGGAACGAGATAAGCCTCCAGATGACATAAAGGAGTTGAGACAACTAATTGCAGATGGTCAAACAAATCTCCTTAATAAATTCAATGAGATGGCTAAAGAAATTAAGGATATTAAGAAGACATTGGATGAGCACAAAGATGAATTAGAAAGCATACATAGAAAAATAGCAGATGAAATTAAAAATGCACTAGAATCATATAATAGCAGATTTGAGGAGGCAGAAGAAAGGATTGGTGAGCTTAAAAAGATGGCCTCTGAAAGTAAACATATAAAGAACAGATGAAAGAAAAGATTGGAAAAACTTGAACAACATTTCAGGGAACTAAATGACAGCAAGAGATGTGAAAACATATGCATTATGAGCGTCCCAGAAGGAGAAGAGAAGGGAAAAGGGACAGAAGGAATATTTGAAGAAATAATGGTAGAAAATTTCCCAATCCTATTGAAGGACATAGATATCCATGTCCAAGAAGCACGATGTACCTCATCCGAAAAAATCTGAATAGACCAACTGTAAGGACACATACTAATCAGCATGTCAAATGCCAAAGACAAAAAGAATTCTGAGAGCAGCAAGAGACAAGCAATGCATAACATATAAGGGATACCAAATAAGATTAAGTGCCGATTTCTCATCAGGAACCATGGAGGCAAGAAGACAGTGGTAAGATATATTTAAGATACTGCAAGAGAAAAACTTCCAGCAAAAAATCTTATATTCAGCAAGATTGTCTTTCAAAAATGAGGGCGAGTTTAGAATATTCACAGATAAACAGAAAGTGAGAGTGTTTGTAACCAAGACCTATTTGCAGGAAATACTAAAGGGTGTGCTACAGCCTAAAAAGAAAAGACAGGAAAGAGAGGTCTAGAAGAAAGTCTAGAAATGAGGATTAAATCAATAAAAGTAACTAAATGTGTCAAAAGAGTGGTAAAAATAAAATATGACAGATAAAACCCAAATATTCAGGAATAACCTTAACCAACAATGTAAAACACTTGTATTCAGAAAACTACAACTCATTGTTAAAAGAAATTTAAGGGCCCGGCTAGATAGCTCAGTGGATAAAAAGCGCACTGGGGTACCACATGGGAGGCCCCGGGTTCGGTTCCCGGGGACCTCTCCAAGTGGGCAGACGGCCTTGAGAAAGGCAAGCCACCGTGGGTGGGGCAAAAGCCGCTGTGGGCAAGGCAAAAAGCCGCCACGGGCAGGGCGGAGCCCCCACGGGCACGGCAAAGTAACCCATGAAAAGTGGAGCTGCTGCCTGCGAAGCGCGGAAGCCGGGCAGCCCGCAAAAACATGGAGGACTGCTGCCCACAAAACATGGAGTGGAGCCGCCCGTGAAAAACGGAATGGAGCCACCCACGAACGGAATGAGCCGCTGCCGCGGAGGGCCGACTCGGTGCGTCGCCTCAAAGACGGTGGGAGACAAGAAGCAAACATAGAAAAACACAGAAGAATGGACACACAGGAAGAGCAAGCAGAAGGGGGGGGGATATGTAATAAATTAAAAAAAAAGAAATTTAAAAAGATAAATAATTGGAAGAACATTCCATGCTCATGGATTGAAAGACTAAATATCATTACAATGTCAATTCTACTCAAATTGATATACAGATTCAATGCAATCCTGATAAAAATTCCACCATCATTTTTTAAATAAATGGAAAACATGATTATCAAATTTATTTGGAAGGGTAAGGGGTGCTGAATAGCCAGAAACATCTTAAAAAGGCAAAGCAAAGTTGAAAGACTCTCATTTCCAGACTTTAAGTAATATTACCTCGCTACAGTGGTAAAAACAGCATGGTACTGGCATAAAGACAGACACATAGACCAATGGAACTGAACTGATGGTTAAAAAACAGACCCTCACATCTATGGGCCAAGTGATTTTTTTACTAGCCTGTCAAACCCACCCAGCTTGGACAGAACAGTCCATTCAACAAATGGTGCTGAGAAAATTGGATATCCAGAGAAAAGAAGGGAAGAGGACCCCTATCTCACACCCTATACAAAAATTAACTCAAAATGAATAAAAAACCTAAATATAAAAGCAAGAACCATAAAGCTTCTAGAAGAAAATGTAGGAAAATATCTTCAAGACCTGGTAGTAAGTGGTGGATTCTTAAAGGAGATAAGAGGACTGAGATGGACTACTGATATTTAATGTATGTAGAAGTTTTAATTAGCTCTAACTGTAAAAGTGTGGAAATGTACAGAGTTGATGGTGACATTATAGTGAGTAACAGCTGGTTTATAAATGGGGATGTGGCTGAAAATGATAGTCTAGGGATGTAAATGTCAATTGACAGAAAGCTAGAGAATAATCTAGGGACTGAATAGCACAGTAAACCCAGAGGTGGATGAGAATTGTGGTTGATGGTACAGATGCAAGAGTGTCCTTTGTGACCTAGAGCAGATGTACATCACTATTGCAGGGTGGAGGGAATGTGGAGAAGCATGGGAGTAATACAACTGGAGTGACCTATGGTGCGTGGTTAACAGTAATAATGTAATATTCTTGCATCTATGCCAAAGATGTACTGTCTTGATAATGGGGAAGTATGGAAAACATATGCCAAATGTATGCTGTGGAACTGGTAATAATCGGATGATATTATTTCATAATCTGTAACAAATGTTCCACCACGGTTTGGTTTGTTTATAGAGGGGTGTTGTTTGTGAATTCTGCACATGTGCATGATTGTTTTGTAAGTTTTCAACTTCTGTCATAAAAATATATTTTAAAAATAATAATAGTGTGGGTTGGAGGAAAATACACCAAATGTAAGATAATGACTATAATTAGTAGTAAGATTTTGACAATATTCTTTCATAATTTGTAACAAATGTCTCACGACAATGCAAGGTGTTGGTGGAGGGTTGATGTATGGGACCCCTGTATGATGTTATGAATGTTAGCTTTATGAACACAACTTTTACTATACACTTATTATTTATGTATGCTCATGTATAAAGGATATAAAAATAATAATAGGGTGGGTTGGGGGGAAATACTTTGGTAATATTTTGAGGATGCTCTTTAATCATTAGTTAAAAATGTTTCACAACAATGCAAGGTATTGGTGGTAGGGTGAGGTATGAAAGCCCTGTATGATGTTATGTATGTTTGTTTTGTAAGTTCACAACTATTAGTATACACTTATTGTTTATGTATGTTCATGTATGAGTGATATATTTCAATAAATTAAAAAAAAAAAACGACCACCTAGGGGAGCCGATATGCTCAGTGGTTAGTGCCAGCTTCCTGCATACCAGATCCTCAGTTCAAACCCCAGCCCCAGTATCTGAAAAAAAAAAAAATCAATGACCCCAAGGTAGTACTGAAAAAATTCACCTGCAGAAAGTGGAATGGATGGGTAGGTATTAATTTCAAAAGATACCTAAAAGATGAATTTTCAGTAATATTTGATTTAAGTCTGTTTTGTACTGATTTTTCCCTTTATCCTCACAAGTTACAGAAAAAAAGATTCACATCAATGTTTTCTGTTACCAAAAGGGGAATGTGAATGGTTTCCATATTTCTATCTTCTATGGACCTGTTGTATAAGATCTGATGAAAGCATATTTTCAAAAACAATTAATTTCAAGGTATATTAGAATTGAAACCCAAGCAATTAAATTATAAATAAAGAGGATGATCTTCGCTCTCTTTGACCTTACACAAACCAGATCATCAATCTAAATCTCAGTTCCTCTACAAAAATTGGGATATATGCATGGTCTCCTACTAGAATCTCAAAAAAGAACTTTGCCTTTATTCGATAAAAATGTTGTTATAAAAATAACCTTGGAATTTTTCAAATTTTAATTGGCCTCAGATTTTAGAGCTAACATTACTTTGACCCTATGATTAACCTCATGTCACCCATTCCCAATCGGGAACTTCTGCCTAAAGTCCACAAAAACTGTTTCAATAATCACACCATTTAGTGATGGTTTGAATTTGCAAATACTTTCAGCAATCACAAAACCATATCCAGAGCTATTCATTAGTAATTGTATTTGCATCTATCAAATGTGGATTGAATATTTTATTTTAACAAGATTTTATTTACCAACAAATTAGAATGACAATTATATTACAAGTTTGAGAATTATTTAACTTAGAATTCATAGAATAATGTAGCTCTTCTGGTTGTAAAATAAATAAATAAAATCATTTTTCTCTCATGGGCCTTGTATAGTATAGCTACATATATCAGTCATTGTTATTAGTTTCACATTTTCACTTATGGTTTATTTTCCCAGACATTTGAATTCGGGTGCTGTCGATTTCATGTTCTTTAAAGGAAAATTTGCTGTGTATCAAAAGCAGTTGTTTAAATAAGCATTCAGTTCTGACAGCTTTGCTGTTGGTACTTTTCATAGCAGCTGCTGAGATGCAGGCTATCCCATCATGGTTTTGTTATGCTTGTTTTTTTGTTTTTGTTTTTACCTCCAATCAAAGTAAATATGTTCTTGCAATAAGCATCACCCTGCAAAATATATCCTCATGCTTAATAAATGTGAGTCTCAGCACAATTAATATCAACAAATAAAAACATCCTATTCTCTCCTTATAGAACAAGGAAAGTGATTATATTATTTCCTTCATATGTTAGTTAATACTATCTCAATATTATTCTTTCATCAAATGTCAGTAAAATAATAAGAATATAAAATCTCTCGACTAGTACAATGATTGATCATTAGCAGATCAAGCAAAAACTTCTTAACTTGAAAATATAATGTTTAGAAAAGTAAAATGTAACTACACATTCCTCCCTCATTTTCAAAGATAACTTCACCCTTTCCATTCTTTTAAAAATAAAACAAAACAACCCTCTGTTTTCTTAAGATAAAAGGGCCACGAAACTCTAAGACTTAATCCCTGCTTCAGGCTAATGACAAAAAATATTTTCTATTGTTAGTTCACATCTTGAAAAAAAAAATTCCCTTGACAGAAAACGTTCTGAACTAGACTCTGAGAGTAAATATATTTGCTTCGCTTAAGTTTTTCTGGATGAGAAAGGAAAGAAAAGGGGTCAAAAAGAAACATAAAAATTGGTCTAAAATAGATCAGCCTCAAATCTTAAGAGACTTTTTAGTTCACAGAACAACTTCAGTGTTCACATTTTATACTATAAATATTTGAATGACAGAACACCTTACCTGGGTAAATTCAGTATTAAAAATCACCTCATATTTATTTCTAATTATGTCACTGAACTGCTACTGTTGTCTGGACTGTAAATAAATGATTTATTCATAATAATGTGAAACAATTATGTATGATTGATTGGTATGAAATAGAAAGGGACTCTGCCCTTGACATAAAGTCTAGAACAGGGCCTGACAAGTGAATGCTGTCTGTCCACCTGCAGCTAGCCAGCTGAATTACTGATTGCCCTTCTGGTAAGAGACTCAATAGCTTTTTCACAGCATAATTTCCACTCTACTACAAATTACCAATCCCATATTAACTTTGTTTTAAGACATTTCTATATTCCAATTCATCACAATATAATGACCTCAACCTTATCTTGCATTTTTTAGAATATCAGCATGAGTTTTCAAGTTGCAAGGGGAAAAGACAGGCAGGCAAAGCGCTCCTCAATTTTTGTTTCTTTTATAGAAGTAAACACTACTATTGACAAAACAATTAATAGTAAAGAAATCTTCCTTTACTATTCCTTAAACTTCTTCATTTCCTTCCCCCTGCCATCTCTCATAATTAGACTAGTGAAGGAAGAAAGGAAGTTCTAATCCAGCTGTCATGTTCCATGTTCTACAATTTTGTTGCTGATTTTCTCCCAACGAAAGCTCCATTTATCAGCAGAAAAATATGCAGCAAATATGTACATTCTAATATTATCCCCAAGGGAAAGCTAAGTATTAGAAAGTTGCATCTGAAAGAACTTCTGTTATATTAAAGAACTATGGTGGCATGCCATAGTATCATTTTATGTGGGTTAGTACCAGCTTTGGTTATAACTAAACATGGCAAATTTATTGAATTTATTTAATGAATGAACACTCATTTAAAAATTACCTCTCTGTCTAGTCAAAGTATTATTTTCAGGATAATTAAGTTCTATCAGAAACACATTTTTATCCAGATAATTTCCATTTTTCCTATTTAAGAGTTTTATGAATTATTAATTCTTAAAAGAAAACTAAAAGTGGACCTAATTTACAGCTGATATTTTATATTGATGGCACAGTTTAGTTTCCTACACTGTGATTTCTTCTGATTGCTGTAGTTCATTTGCTTTAGTGAACTTGTTCCTTTGATTACATTGATTTGATTCTAACAGTCCCAGTTAAGCTGACTGGGATCATGTGGGGTAGTGCTTTGTATTCTTCTACCATGCAGTGCTAAAATAATATTTCATTTCAATTGACTGAAAATTAGTTTAAATCTTAAGATATGTTTTAAGCAGTATAAAATAATGAAAATATTGGTCCCTCAATTTTTTCTCAGATTCATAGGATCATATGAATCCTGATGCTATTACTGAATATTTAATCCATAAACATTACTGAATATTTAATCTAGATATTCTGTACAACACACATGTGAAAGAGCAGTTGTATCAGTAATATTTAATCTGTGTATAAGATATATTATGTTACGCAAAAAAGTGGACTGATCTCTAATTGACATTTACATTTTAGCTACAAAATCAATAATGAACAAAAATTAATGGTAAGTTAAAAAAGACTTTATTTGTAAACTCAAACTGCATATTAATAATATGATATATAAAATTATAGATATTCACAAGATTTAGAATGTAGGTAGATAAATGGACTAAAAATATGACAGACCTGAAGTCATGACTAATCCCAATTACAATTTCCCTCTCTATCTTTGCATATAAAATAGACTGCAATTCCCCAGCACCATTAATTTTTTTCTTTTTAAGCAAAAATAATTTACGATTAATTTAAATATTAAAAATCAAAACAGACATCACTTCTAAAAATGCAAATTATTTAAACAGATGGCACTTGCTATGCATCCCAAAGAAGAGTATTTTACCTTTTACAATTTTTAAAAAATAAGAGTGAAGAACAACATATTCTCTCCCGCCCACCCCCCAAATTAGGACCTTCTTGAGGGTGACTGAAAAGTTTCAATACAGTTTTAGACATTAGAGAAAAGTCACATTTCTGCCTAGTCAGCAATGCTAATAAATAGAAAGATGCACCATAGAAATGTCGTGGCAATACCAAGTTTGATCCAAACATAAGTACACTGTGCTCAGTAGCAGTGTTTCAACCACCAGTTAAAATGAATCCTGATGGCTACAAGGAAATTATCTACCTCCCCAAGTGGATAACATATTTTATTCTAGCCATCACTAGCATTACAAAGAGAAACCGGCAGGCATGAACTGCTGGAACAATTGCTGCAGGTGCCCCAGACTTTAGAGTCTCTTGATGAAATGCACTTAGAGAAAAACGGAAATGGCTTTTGCAGACGAAGGGCCTCAGAAGATCTCTGTCGACGGACACTTTAGTATTAGAGACAGATTAAAATGAAAGTAAACATGTACCAACAACATTGGGTAAATAATTTGAGTATTTCTTCTTATGTGTGTTTGATAAGACCCAAAGCGGGCAGCAACAAAGAATGGAAAGTATAGATCAGAAAGTACAGATTAGCTTAGGGGTCAGAAGATATATAAGAAGCCAAAGAGCACAATGTTTACTTGTTCCCCTATTTCTTCCCTTAGAAACAAAATCAAACTGCACAAGAATCTTTAAAGATCTTGTAAAAATAATTAAGTCCAAAAATTATTTTTTAAAGTGCTAATAACCAATTCATCAACAACTTTGAACATTTTGGACCGTTTATTTTATACAAGAATCTGTTGTAATGGGGACAATACATATATCTATCACAAAGATTTGATTCTAAAATGTTTTGATCAATTCTCAGATGTCTGATCAATTCTCTACAAGTTATTCATTTTCCTGAAGACCCTTCTGTGCCAATGTCTAAAAAGAAAACATATAATCATTATACAGAGGGGAAACTAAATTTTAATAAAAGAATTACATAAAATTTTACCAAATTTTAGCATAAAAATAACCCTGGGTACTTCAGAATTTTTTTTTTTGAAAGTTGTTCTAAAAATATTATCCTGACATCAGTTATTGGCACATTTTTATATAAGAAATATTTACAGAAAATAAAAATGAAACAAAATGCAATGGATCAAATTGAAACTATATTTTAACATACTTTAAATATATATATACATATATATCCATTAAAACAGAGAACAGCAAATACTGTTCATTTTATAAATAACCAAAGTAAGAGGTTAAAAGCAATTTAAAGCACTCCCACACAATCTGAAAATAAGTTTCCAATAATTGAATCCAAACTTTCCGAGATAAGAAAAATCTGAAAGAATTAAGTTTTAGGATAAAACATAATAAAGTATAATTTATGTCTATCAAAAACAAAAAAGCTTTTAACCATTATGATAGCTAAACTCCTTCAGTGCATTAATACCCTAATAGTTTTAGTCAAGGGAATGTTGTAAGGTCAGGTTTGAATTTTTTAAAAAAAATTTAGTTTGAAATTGTACATATTCTGTTTGAAAATATCTTGGTTTATGTAGCACTTAATTCTCCAGGGACAAAGAACACTTCACAGATTTACATCCTGACCCTAGTTTTGTTTGATATTGCTTTACAATTTTGTATCTAATGCAGGTCTATGTGAAGGGAAAAATACTAGTTCAATGATATGTATACCATTAAAACTTTTCTTACCACTATTAAAATAATGCTGAACAGAAGATAAAGAATTGATGATGGCTTACCACCTCCAAAAATTCTATTTCTGATTGGAGAGCTTTACAAACACTTTCTATGTCATCTTCTTTATAAAGTTCTAATTCTTTCTTAAGTCTGTTTTAAAAGAAAAATTTACGCTATCAGTTCAGTAGAAAACTAGGTTTTATAATTTTTACTACATGGAAAGTGTCAGATTTGCAGCTTCTATAATCAGAATTTCAACTTATAAGTAAATAATTTGGAAATAAATTTTAACTCTCTATAATACTGTAAGAACTATATAAAATTTGGGGGGAAAACTCCCATAAAGAAAATAAGATAGACTGAATAAATAATAGGCATTTAATAATTAAGGACCATTAAAAGAGCAATATAGTTTAGTAGAAAAAAATGTAGTTTGAAGAATTTTATTCAAGTCCTGTCTTCAAACAAGCTGAATGACCTTGGTTAAATTATTAAATCTCTCTGAACTTCACCTGAAAATGTTTAAAAACAGAAAAAAATGAACTCTCAGAGTTCTTCCTGTTCTGAAATAGAATAACTTTATAACAACACATGTAATTAAAATATATTTTAATTTGAGAATGAGAAACCAATATTACAGATTCTTTTCCCACCCAATCAAGCATTTAAGCCTTTGAATATCTTGAGATCATTTACTTTAAAAAATATTTTATGGCTATCTTTAATGTGGAAAATAGTGAAGAAACAGTCTTTCACTTTCAACAGTATGACTAATATTTTTTCCCAAAAGAAAAGCATAAAAAAAAGCATGAGGTGTGGCTGGAGAGGTAGAGAGCTAGGGCCTAAGACTGGGCAGCAAGGAGAGTGAACCTTCCTTGTGGGTAGATACTAAGAGCAACATTGCCCTCACCTTCCTAAGTGAGCCTTGGGCCAGTCACAAGGTGAAAAGAACTTTTGCTGAGCCCCAACCTTCAAAGGGAAGTTGAAGTGGTCCTAGATCAGTGGCATTCCCTGAATACCAAAAAAAGCAGAAGTAAATCCTCTCTAAAGGAAAGTTTAAAATATTTTAGACCCATAAGCCCTCCCACAGATTAAGGGTGACTAATGAATTTACAATTAAAGACTACAAAGCACCCAAGAAGGCAAGCCATCCTGAGTAAAGGTCAGCAGAGACAGCAAACAAGAGATCATATCCAGAATATATAAAGAACTAAAAATCTATAAGAAAAAGACAACACAATGGAAAATGGAGTCTAAAAACAAAACAAAAACAACCCCTCCAAATTTTAACATATTCTTCACAGAAGAAGATATCCAATGACTAATAAACATATGGAAAGGTGCTTAACTTCAAAAGTCATCAGGGAAATACAAATGAAAACCACAATAAGATACCACTAAACACCCACCAGAATATCTAAAATGAAAGCAATCAATACCAAGTGTTTATAAGGATTTAAAGAAACCAAAACTCTCAGACACTGCTGGCAGGAGTGTAAATTGTTGCAAACATTTTGGAAAACTGTTTGGCAGTATCTACTAATGGTGAAACCATGCATATCCTGTGACCCTGCAATTCCAATTTGATATATATACTCAATTGAAAGGTGTTTATATGCACTAGAATGTACAAGACAACACTATTTGTAATATCACCAAATGGGAAACTATCCAGATGCCCATCAAGTAGAACAGATAAATTGATTTTCTCATATAGTAATGAGAATAAATAATCTATAACTATATAGAATAACATGGATGAATCTTGCAAACAAAATAGCGAGTGAAAGAAGCCAATAAGAAAAGAATACATCTATGATTCTGTTTTACATAAAATTCAAGAATAGGCAAAACTAATCTATGCTGTTAGTAATCAGGATAGTGGCTATCCTAGGTGTGCTAGCTATTGGAAAGGAAAATGAGGGGAGTTTCTGCACAGCTAGTAATGTTGTTTCATGACCTTGGTGCTGGTTACACGGGTCTGTTTAGCATATCAAAATTCACTGAGATGTACACTTATTATATGGGTTCATATGTGTACTTTAATAAAAAGTAAACAAAGAAAAATCAGGAGATACAACTTGTACTTAGGATGCTGAAAGCGACAAGAGAATGTTGCATCCCCCCCAACAATAACAGAAAGAAAATCATAACTTTTCTTGAGCCCATCAGAAAGACAAGTTCATAATGCAACCAAGTGAAGTAAATTCCAAAGGTTGATAAGCCCCTATAAAAAGAGAAAGTATATACAGACTGTTTCATCTATGGAGAATATGGAAGGAACTACCATAAAAGCAAGTAAGAAATCAGTGAAAATGTCAATAAATTCTTTAAAATTTCATTGTGAATTAGCAAAGCAGTTTAGAATAACTGGGAGCCCCTGATAGAAGGGGAGTTGGCAATCACTCACAAACTAACATGGACCTCCAGTTGTGCTCCTATGAACATGACTGGGAATAGGGTAGGAGACTAGAGACAGTCCTCCTTGGTGTCGCCAATGTGGATCAGACACAAAATCCTGCCACCTGCCCAGACTCTTCCCTCAAAAGAAGGAAAAAACACAAGCCACAGAAGAAGTGGCAAGTAACCCTCTTGGTCCCTGGTCCTAGGCAAAATCCACTACTTCTGGGAAGAAATCTTCTTGGATACAGGATTCTGCACTAATACTGATAGCTTTGATTAAAAAGGAATGTTGAATTTTATTAAATGGTTTTACTGAAACTATTGAGATAACTACGGGTATTAGTCAGGGTTCTCTAGGGAAACAGGACCAACAGGAGATATCTGTAAACAGTATGAGATTTTATAAAATTCTCTCATGTGACTGTGGGGATGCACAAGCACAAATTCTGCAGGGCAGGCTGCAAAATAAGGGCTCCAATGAAGGTCCTTGATGAGTTCCCAGGAGAGGCTGTCTGTCTGACATAGAGCTGGAAATTCTCTTTCTGAATGCTGAGATCACTCCCCCTTTTAAGGCCTTCAACTAATTGGATGAGATTTCACTCACTGTTGATGGCACTCTCCTTAGTTGTTTGTAGATGTAATCAGCCATCTATGCAATCAACTCACTGATGACTGAAGTCCATGAAATGCCCTTGTATTACAATTAGCCCAATGCTTGCTTGACCGGACTACTGGACACCATTACCTGGCTGAGTTGACACATTAGCCTAACCATCACAGTCCACTGCTTTTCAGCTTGGCAGCCATACACATCACCTTAAACCATAGTTACTTTCTAAATAAAAACAATAACACACACACACATATATATTTCTGCTTAACAATATCGAACTGTACTGTGTACAACCAGAAATGTACTAATTTCCTCCAAAATAGGGTGCAAGTCCTTGGGTAATATTCACTCTTAAACTTAACATCCTTAAATACTACGATATGAAATTAACACAACTTATGTCATATGATAAGGGAAAAAGGGAAGTAAACAAAGATATTCATTTTATGTACATATATAGACATAGTCATAACAAAACAAGAAATATTCATGACCATTACAATCCTCATTTCTGTAACTGGTCAGGTGGTCGAAGTTCATATTTATCACTATCTTCTTCCACTACCCATTCCGTGTTCCCTTTACCCTCAGCAAGCACCTTAGCTGGCTATGATTCTTTGCCTGGTGGGGTGACCCAAACTTTCATTCCTGAAGATTCTGGGCCATTGTTAGTCCTGCTTGGATTGGTCTATTCCAATTATTCCATTGACTTTAATCATGGGGCATGATAGTACTAAGAGACGCCCTAGGGAATCTCCTGTATTCCAGGAAAACTCTTCTTTACCTCTGTTGGGTACGGACAGTCCTATTTCTCCTTGATAGTCAAGATCAATTATCCCAGCCAGTACAGGAATTCCCTTCTTTGCCTGTTGATTCAGAGGCATCAGGAGCCCAAAGTGGTCAGGTGGCAGTCTTAACTTCCAGTTCAACAGAATCTATGCTGTGTTCCCTGGTGGAACTTTGCCCCAGCTCTGCAAGGCATTGCCACATAGTTGGCATAGTAATTGAGTCTTCAAAAAGCCATTCCACCATTCTATCAACCCAGCTGCTTCAGGATGATGGAGAATATGTTAAGACCAGTGGATTCCATGAGCCTGTGCCCATTCCTGCACATCATTTGCTATGAAGTGGGTTTCTTGATCAGAAGCAATGCTGCATGGAATGCCGTGGTGGGGGATAAAACATTTGGTAAGTCCATGGATGGTAGTTTTGGAAGAAGCATTGCATGCAGGGAGGGAAAACCATATCCGGAGTATCTATTGCAGTTAGAACAAATCGCTGCCCCTTCCATGATGGAAGTGTGCCAATGTAATCAAAATGCCACCAGGTAACAGGCTGATCACCTCAGGGAATAATGCCATATCCGGGGTTGAGTATGGGTCTCTGCTGGGGGTGGACTGGGCACTCAGCAGTAGCAGCAGCCAAGTCAGCCTTGGTGAGGGGAAGTCAATGTTGCTAAGCCCATGCATAATCCATCCCTACCACCACAAGCCCATTGGACAGTGACAGGAGTGGCTGTGGAAAGAGACTGAGTGCTAGCCACAGCGCAGGTCATCCTAACCACATGATTATTAAAATCTTCCTCTGCTTAAGTCGCCCTCTAGTGAGCATTCAGGTGGGTCACAAATAATTTCATGTTTTTTGCCCACTCAAAAAGATACCTCTACACCTCTTTGTCATCAATTTTCCAATCATGTTCCTAAGTTCCTGACCATCCAGCCAACCCACTGGCAACAGCCCATAAATCAGTGTACTAACACACCTCCAGCCATTTCTTCTTCCAAGCAAAATGAACACCCAAGTGCAATGCTAAAAGTTCCACCCACTGGGGGGATTTTCCCTCACCACTGTCCTTCTTGGATGTCCCAGAAAGGGGTTGCAGTGCCGCAGCTGTCCACTTTCGGGTGGTACCTGCATATTGTGCAGAACCATCTGTAAACTAGGCCTGAGTTTTCTCTTCCTCTGTCAAATGATATTAAGGAACTCCCCAAGAGGCCTTAGCTGTGGGCTGGGAAAGAGAAGGTAACATGGCAGGAGTGGTGACCATGGGCATTTGTGCCACTTCCTCATATAACTTACTTGTGCCTTCAGGACCCGCTCAAGCCCTATCTCATATATCTACTTCCATTTTATGGTGGAGTGCTGCTGTGCATGCCCAACTTGATGGTTTGGTGGGTCAGACAACACCCAGCTCATGATAGGAAACTCGGGTCTCATGGTAACTTGTTGGCCCATGGTTAAGCATTCCATCTCTACTAAGGCCCAATAGCAGGCCAAAAACTGTTCCTCAAAAGGAGAGTAATCTGCAGAGGATGGCAGGGCTTTGCTCCAAAACCCTAAGGGTCTGTGTTGTGATTCTCCTATAGGGACCTTCCAAAGGCTCCAGATGACATCTCTATTTGCCACTGACACTTTCAGTGTCAGTGCTGGATCATATGGCCCAAGTGGCAGTACAGCTTACATAGCAACCTGGACCCATTGTAAAGCCTCCTCTTGTTCTGGTCCCCACTCAAAACTAGCAGCTTTTCTGTTCACTCAGGAAATGGGCTGGAGTAGCACACCTAAATGAGGAATATGTTGTCTCCAAAATCTGAAGAGACCAACTAACTGTTGTGCCTCTTTTTTGGCCATAGGAGGGGCCAGATGCAACAGCTTATCACTTTAGAAGGAATATCTTGGCATGCCCCATACCATTGGACACCCAGAAATTTCACCAAGGTAAAAGGACCCTTTATTTTTGTTGGATTAATCTCCCATCCTCTGTAACATAAATGCCTTAGCACTAAGTCTAGAGTCATTGCTACTTCTTGTTCACTAGATACAATCAGCATGATGTCATCAATATAATGCACCAGTGTGATGTCTTGTGGGAGGGAGATGATCAAGCTCCCTGCAGACAATATTATGACATAGGGCTGAAGAGTTGATATAACCCTGAGGCAGGACAGTGAAGGTATACTGCTGGCCTTGCTAGCTGAAAGCAAACGGTTTCTGGTTTCTGGCAATTGAGAAAAAAGCATTTGCTAGATCAAGAGCTGCACACTGGGTACCAGGGGATGTGCTGATTTGCTCAATGATGCCACATCTGGGACAGCAGCTGCGACTGGAGTCACCACCTGGTTAAGTTTATGATAATCTACTGTCATCCTCCAAGATCCATCTGTTTGCTGCACAGACCAAATAGGAGTTGAATGGGAATGTGGTGGAAATCACCATGCCTGCATCCTTCAAATCCTTGATGGTGGCACTGATCTCTACCATCCTTCCAGGAATCCAGTATTGCTTTTGATTTACTATTTTGCTAGGTAGGGGCAGTTCTATGGCTTCCACTTTGCCTTTCATACCATCATAACCCTGACTCAAGTCAGGGATCCAATGTGGGGATTCTACCAGTTCCTGAGTATGTCTATTCCAATTATGTATTCTGGAACTGGGAAAATAACCAGAGAATGGGTCTGGGGACCTACTGGACCCACTGTGAGATGTACCTGAGCTAAAACTCCCATGATCACCTGCCCTCTATAAGCCCCTACTCTGACTGGTAGACCAGAGTGACGTTTTGGAATTAATGTCACTTCTGAGCCAGTGTCTAATAATCCCTGAAAGGTTTGATCATTTTCTTTTCCCCAATGTACCATTACCCTGGTAAAACACTGTAGGTCTCTTTGGGGAAAGCTGGGAGGAAGATTAACAGTATAAAATTTTGGCAATGTAACAGGATCCTTCCCCAAGGAGACCTGGCCTTCCCCTCATTCAAGGGGCTCTGGGTTTGTAAACCGTATCAAGCCTGGGAATTGATTAAGGAGCCATGATTCTCTGTTTCTATAATTCAAGTTAGGGTTTTGTTCACTTGACCTAGACTTCTGCCTATACAGAGCAAGTAGGAATTTAGTAGACAACCCATCTATTTTACTTCTAGGTACCACACGGTCTGTTAGCCAATGTTATAGCTCTACGCGACTTAGACACTTTTGATTGCTGCTCTGAGTCTGCCTTTCATTGTGGTAGCCATGCCCACCTTGTCTTTGGTGATTAAGTGCTGCTACTGGGCTTTTACCAACCCAAGATCTGATCATCTCCATAATGTTTAAGGATTCTAGTTCCGTGACAGCAGTTCCCAGAGTCACATCTGGACTACAGAGAAGAGCTCTTCAGGGAAGATGGAGTTAATATTACAAATTTATTCCTCACAGTCCTGGTTAAAGCTGTGTTATCTGGACATTCCTGGGGTGGGTTGGCAGGTCTTAAATAGTGAATCCATTCTAGCATTCCAATATCTCTAAGCCTTTGGATCATCTCATCTACAGTATACCAGGGTAAATTGTGCATCACAACCTCAGACATTCTAGGCCATTTTGTGGTCCATGTTTCAGCCAGCCACCCGAACAAACAATTAGAGCCCTTTCTAACCCTTCAAGCCACGCACTGAACCCAGAATCTCTGCTAAGAGGGCCCATATCAATAAATTCAACCTGATCCAACTTTGTATTCCTTTCACCATTATCTCATACCCTTAATATCAATTTCCACACATATTCCCCTGATTTTTGTCTATATAAATTGGAAAACTCATGCAGTTCTTTTAGAGTACAGCCTACTTCCTCATGGGCCACACTTTGTACTTTGCCTTTGGGGCTTGAGAAGAGGGGTGGTGGGGGGTGAGTAAGGAGAAGGATTAGAAATGTCTTGCAAATTTCTGATATCAGGGAATTCCTTTGCATTTTCATCTGGTGAGACAGGATTAATCTCTTCAGGCAGAGGATGGATGGCAGACTCCTCAGGGCAGGCTGGAGGCTAGGCATTGCAGGCTTTAGTTTGGCTGATACCTGCTTCAGGGCTGGGAGGAGGTTTGGACTCCCTGGGGCAGGCTGGAGGCTGGGTGATACAACCTTTACATTGGGTGGTCTCCACAGGGTAGACCATTATGTGCTTATCTGACAAAGTCTCAGCAGAATTTAAGGTTTCAATGTCCCCACTGATATTATCAACACATATATCTCCATCCTAATTCTCATCTTTCCACTCTTTTCCAATCAATGCCCTTACTTTAACAGCAGACACCCCGCAAGATTGAGGTTTTAGTTTCCATTGTAACTCTGCTACTCATACAATGAGACTCTGAGTCTGGTTTTCAGAGATCTCATGTCTCTGGCTGCATGAAACAAGAGCTTCTTTCAGAGCACACATAGAAACTTTCACATCATTCATGTTGTGCTTAAGTTGCAAATTTTAAGCCTTTAGTCCATCCCTTTCTTTCATAACTGTATCCAGAATATTTAGGAACAATCAGCCAACATGATTGTAACTTTTAACTCCACAAAACTCCACAATGTAATGAATTACATTGAAAGATATTCAAATATTAAACCAACCTTGACTTCCTAGGATAAATTCCACTTGGCCACATTATATCATTCACATTATATATTGCTAAATTTGATTTGCTAATATTTTTGAGGATAGTGTTGTCCATGTTTATGAGGGATATTGGTTTGTAGCATTTTTTTGTGGTGGTTTTGTCTGATTTTGGTGTTAGGGTGATGTAACATATAACAAGTTCTGGAAGACTGTATAGAATTAGTATTATTTCTTCCTTAAACATTGGGTACAATTTACTGTTAGCTATGGACTTTTCTTTGTTCGAACAATTTTTAACTTTGAGTACAATTTCTCTAATAAAAATAAGACTATTCAGGGGATCTGTTTTTTTCTTGAGTGAAATTTGGTACTTTGAATCTTCCAAGGAATTTATTGTATTTAAGTGGTCAAATTTATTATCCTGAAGATATTTGAAACATTCCCTTATTATATTTTTAATGTCTATAGACTCTGCAGTGATTTCTCCTCTTTTTAAATCCTGATATTGGTAATTTGACCAATTTCTATGTTTTTCTTGAATTGACCTTTTCTCATTCTGTAATATCCTTTTTATCCCTGATACTATTCCTTGTCCTAAAGACTATTTCTGATATTAATATAGACACTTAAGCTTTATTTTGATTAATTAGTGTTTGCATAGGATATCTTTTTCCATTCTTTTACTTTTAAAGTATAGATGTCTTTAAATTTAAAGTGGGTTTCTTGTAGACACCATATAGTTTTGTCTTGCTCTACTATCTAATACAAAAATATGTCTTTTATTTGGTATGTTTAAACCATTTACATTTCATATAACTACTTATATGGCTGGACTAAATACCTACCACCTTCCTAGCTGTATTCTATTGGTTCCATATGTTCTTTGTTCCTTTTTTCCTCTTTTTATGCCTTCTTTTGGATTGATTATTTCTATCACTGAATTTTTATCTGCTCTATTGGCTTATTATTTACACCTATTTAAAAAATTTAATGGTTGCACTTGAGTTAGCATTATACATCTACAATGTATTATCATATACTCTCAAATAATATTATACTGCTGCAACTACAATAGTGTATTTCCTATTTCTATCTCCCATTTTTGTTATATTGTCATCATACATTTTCTTTACATAGTCTATAAGCTCCCAAAATATTGCTATTTTTGCTTTAGCCATTTAGATTTTCAAGGAACTAAAAATGAAAAAAAAAGTTTTTATATTTACTTCATTTTAACCATTTCTAAATGACTTCTGTGTGTGTGTTTAGATTCAAGTTTCCATCTGGAATCATATCCCTCCTTCCTAAAAACCTTTCTATAGCCTTCTTTTCAGTAGTGTAGGTCTGTTGGCAATGAATTCCCTCAGCTAGTGTTTGTCTAAAATTATCTTCATTTGCCTTCATTTGTGAAAGATATCTTCACTGAGAAAAAAATTTGAATTGACAGTTCTTACTTTTAATACTTTAAAGATGACATTCCATTGTCTTCTGCCATTCCAAATAATTTCTGACAAGATGTCTACTATAATACTTATCTTCATTCCTTTGTATGTAATGTGTCCTTTCTTTCTCTGCCTGACTTCACAATTTTCTCACTATTTTTGATGATCAATGGTTTGAGTAAAGTGTATATAGATGTTTGCTTTTTTCCTCTATTTATCCAGCTTGGTGTTCTCTCGGATTCTTGTATCTGTGCTTTGAAACATTTCATTACTTTTGTAAAACTGTCTGCCATTATCTCTGACACATGCAACAGTATGGATGATTCTCATATGCATTATTCTAAGCCAAAGAAGCCAGTCCAAAAAGTCAACATTGCATTTTATTCTATTTATATGGTATTTTGGAAAAGGTAAAACTAGGAAAAGAAAATAAATCGGGTGGGAAGTGGGTTAAGGGAATTGATTATAAAGGTATAAGAAAGAACTTTTGGGGATGATGGAAACATTCTAAATCTTGATTGTGGTGGTGGTCACATGACAAAACATTTACCCAAACTCACAGAACTATATACTAAAAATGATTAATTTTACTGTATGTGATTATACCTCGGTAAGCTTGTCTTTAAAAATACAATGATAGGAATTCATGTTCCTAGAAAATAATGACAATCACTTAAATCAAAATCTCTCAATAAGAAAGCAAATAAATCCCACCATAAGCCATACCTACAACCTAACTAGAAAATAGAGATGATTAAAAACTTGAAAGTATGGGTAACTAGGAAAATAAACATATAAATTCATCAGAACCAATTCCTAAAGCCTACCAAATGCAAAGAGTTGGGCAGTAATTAAATGAAAGAGAGGAGAAAGGAAAAAATGGAATAGGGATAATTAGAACACATTTAAATCACCCTCAGAAATAGAAAGTCCCATTGTGTAGGAAAACATTGAGAATAGGTCTAACACCTCATAGATGAGAGCACTAGCTACAGTAGAATAAAGTGTTTAAAATCAATGGCTTTCTTATTTTTTGAGTAGGAATGGTTGTGCTTTCTGTGATTTTATGATTTTCTTTTGTTTCTCCAGGGAACTTAATTTGCATCACTTGCTTCCTTCTCTATCTTTAAAGGTTGCAGCCTCTTTCAAGTCGTCTATTTCTTCCACAATAACCATAGCTGAAATGGAGAAAGTTATCAGAGAACTATACTTTCAACAAAAAGCAAAGCCAAATACCCTGTTAGAGACCAAATAATCCCAATACTACATAAATTGACTTAGAGAATTAAAAACCAAGAAAAACTTTCAACTTCTTTTTCTGAAGCAGCATAACGTTGATACTTCAATCTGATAAAGGCAGTGTGCACAAACACACATGTTGATCTATGAATACTGATGCAAAAATTCTAAATACAGTATTAGTGCAAAGAATCCAATACCACATTAAGTAAATAATACATTATTATTAAATAGGCTGTATTCCAGGAATAAATATATGGGCCAATATTAGAAATATATTAATATTATTCATATATTAATATTTCTAAGGGAAAAAATAATGACTATCTCTAGATATGCAGAAAGGACTTTTGAAAAATACAAAACCTATCCTGATAAAAACCCTCAATAAAAATCAGAATTAATGGATACTCTTCACATGATAAAAAATATATGTCACTCCTAAGGTTAGCATCTTATTTATTGGGGAAACCATAGAGTCAATTCTCTTAACATAAGAAACAAGGCAAGGAAGTCCACTATTGCTATTACTTTTTAATATTTTGTTGGAGGTATTACCCATTGAAATTAGTTTAGAGAAAACAATTAGAGGCATAAGAATTTGAAAGATGAAGTAAAGCCACTTTAATTTTCAGGTGATATAATAATATACATGGAAAACCCAAGAGAATATGTGATAAAAAACAAACTCAAGAAATAAAATAATTCACTAAAATAGCAAGATATAAAATAGCATACAAAAAAATAGTATTCATTGCCCATGAATTTTCTTTGGATAGGACACCATGAAAGTTAACTCTTAAATTTAATGTGATTCCAATAAAAATATTAAGAAAAATTTTCCAAATTGATTCTAAAGTTTATATGGAAAAATAAAAATGAAAGGGGAGCCTTTGAATTTTTTCCTTATTAGGAAAACTCTGAAAAAGAAAAACAAAGACAGGTGACTAGTTCTACCACATAGTAAAACACACCGTTAATCCTTTATTATAAAAACAGTATAGTACTGGCATATAAACAGAGCAGTGCAACGTAGTAGGAGGGCAAAAATGGACCCAAGTACAAATGTACATCTAGTATATGATAAAGATTTACCTCAAATCACTAGAAAAAAAGAAAGATTTTTTAACAAATGGTGTTGGGACAACTGGAGAGTCATTTGCAAAAAGCTAAAATTGGATCTGTCCCTCATAGCGAATATAAGAACACAGTATAAATGGAGCAAGTATTTAAATGTAAAAAATGAAACCATACAAGGACAAAATGAAAGCATATAAATTCCTTTATAAGACCAGGATGGGCAAAGACTTTCTAACTATGGCTCAAAATACAGATGAAATAAAAGATTATTAAACTCAACTATATTTTAAAAGTTGCATGGTGAAAAACAAGTAAAATCAAATATGAGTGACAGCTTGGGAGAAAATATTTTCCACATACATCACAGATAAATGACTAATTTCTTTAATATATAAATAAGTTTTATTGATAAAGAAAAAAGGGACCAAATCCCTGGTAGAAAAATAGAAAAATAAATAAAAAGACATAAACTGGCAATTCCCAGAAAACCATACACAAACAGTTCTTAAATATATGGGGAAATGCTCAAATTCACTCATAGTAAAAGACTTGCAAATTAACTATATAAGGATAACATTTATCATCTATCAAATTAGTAAAACTTCAAAAACTTAACTACATACTCATGCTGAGGCTATGGGAAAACAGGTATGTCCATAATTGCTGGTGGGAATTCAAAACAATTCAACCTCAATGGAGAGAAGTTTGACAGTATCTAACAAAATTAGTTTTGTATTTTATCTTTGACCTTGCCATTCCACTCTATATATACAAAACAACATAGGTACAAGGTTATTTATTGCAACATTATTTGTAATCACAAAATAATGGCAACAATCTAAGTGCCCATTCTTAGCAGACTGTTTGAATAAACTATGATGCATACACATAACAGAGTATTATAGAGTTATATAAAAAAATGAAGATGATCTCTCTTAACAATACGGAATGATTTCCAAGATAAATTAAGTGAAAAACAGCAAGATACAAAAGACTATATACATTATGTTAATGTATTTTAAAGAGAAGGAGAAAGAAGGATTATACACACACACACACACACACACGTTTATTTTTGTAAAAAGAAACACAATGAGGATAAACCAGAAAATAGTGAAATGATTACCTACAGTAGTGAGTGAAAATGGGGTGGAATGGATAGGGAATGTAATGAGACTTTCTGGGTACACCTTTACACATATTTTTGACTTTTGAATCTTTTTTCATTTTTTAAAAAAAATTTTAGGAGGTACCGGGATTGAACCTAGGACCTCATATAAGGGAAGCAGGTTCTCAGCCACTTCAGCTACATCCACTCCCCTGAGTCATGTTGATATTTTATATATTCAACAAATAAAATTAAATCAATAAAGTTGAGGAAAAGAACCCTAAAGTTTGACACAAAAAACACCTGAGTTGAACATAAATAGAAACAAACCAAAATGCAAATAAAATTTATAATTAGAGAGAAAAATAAAACAAAGTAAATCCAAATAACTTTGCCTCTGGTCAAACCTGGAACAATTTGAGCATCAGAAATAATGATAGTGGGGCCGGCTGTAGCCCAGTGGATAGGGCACCGGTACACCACATGGGAGGCCCCGGGTTTGGTTCCCAGGGACCTCTCCGAGTGGGCAGACTGCCTGAGAAGGCAAAGCCACCATTGGCGGGGCAGAGCCGCCGTGGGCAGGGCAAAAAGCTGCCACGGGCAGGGTGAGCCGCCTGTGAACGGAGCAAAGCGGCCTGCAAACAGAGCAAAAGCCACCCAGGAACAGAAGCAGACCCACCCACAAGTGGGGCAAGCCACCTGCACAGTGAGCTGACTCGGCCGGTCGCCGCAGCAGGGGGAGACAAAGCAGACATAGAAGAACACAAAAAATGAACACACAGCAAGAGCAAGCAGCAAGGGGAGGGATATGTAACAAAACAAAAAAGAAATAATGATAGTAATGGATTATAACATATGAAATAAAAAAGGAATTCATGAATCCATAATGAATCTAAATAAAGAAGAAATAAATGTGAGGGGAGACCTCTCTCTTTTAAAGAATCTTATGAACTAAGAAATGAAGAATGAATGCCATGATTAGAAAATTATGTTGTAAACAACATTGTAATAATTGATTCAGAGAAGAATCACTAGTGGATACCAGAATGATTGAGTGAGAGGTTATTTGGGAAAAGAATATGCATAAGGTATCAAACAGTCATCTCTTATATTACTTATTAATGATAAATGGAAAATAGTAACCTTCCCAAAGGAGAAATCTGGAAGACACCATCTTAACTAAATGATCAAACTTAACATTACCAACAATGAAACAAACTGACATTATGTGACTCCTGACATAAAGCTCTAAGAAGGACACAGTATCACCTACATATTACTACTGCCAAAAAAATGTTTAACTTGAATCTAATCTCAAAGGAATAGACAAAGCCAATTTGAGGGACATGCTACAAAACAACTGACGTAGACTCCTCCTTCAAAAAGAAAAAGTCATTGTCATGAAAGGCACGAAAAAGCTGAGGAATTTTTCTTATTTAAAAGAATATAAAGAAAATAATTTGTAAAACTTGATTGATTCTAGGTGTAAGAAAGAAAAAGTAAGAGGGAGGGAGAAAAGGAGGTAGGAAGACAAGAAAAAGAAAGGAAGAGAAAAAGAAAGATAAACGAAAAGTAACTATAAGGAGCATTAGTAAGGTAATAATGGAGATATGAATATAGACTGTTTATTAGATAATAGTATTGTATTGAAGTTAAATTTCTAAAGTGTGTTAATTATATTGTGCTTATGGAGAATATCCTTGTTCTCAGGAAATACATATTGAGGTATTTAGGGGTCAAGTGTTACATCTGCAACTTAAATTCAGATGATGCAGAAAGACAGATAGATGGAAGACAGGTAGGTAGGTAGGTAGGTACATGGGTAGGTAGTTAGGTAGGTAGATAGACAGATAGATAAATAGATAGATAGCTAGATAGATGAAGAAAGGGCTTATAGCAGCTCATTAAACTAACAGAATTTTTTTGTAAATTAAAAATTTCTCAATATAAATATTTGGGAATAAAAGAAAAAATGTCCCAAAAAGGAAATAAGAAAATACAATGGCAAGTTTATTCCCATAAATTTGAAAACTTGAGTGAAATGGACAAATTCCTGAAAAGATAACTTCCCCAAACTGACTTTA
>PVKH010003847.1:0-24266 GCA_004027955.1 Chaetophractus vellerosus
ATAATGCAAATGCATAGCAACCCAGCCCATTTGTCTTAAAACAGGACACTTATGAATGACCAACAATACTCCAGAGCTCCCCGTGTTCTGCTGTGGCTTTGACAGCAAATGAATCACTGCATCAACAATTCCCTTGGATCACATCTCTTTCTTTTACTACCCCATAGATGTTCAGAAACTTTTGCTACTATTTTAGCAGTGCATTAAATGTTTTAATACTGTTTAAATAGTGTACTAGGGCTATTCTCTGACATCTCAGGATAACTTCATGAAAGAAAATCTACTTCAGTTCAACTTGGTAATTCAGTTGTTGCTATTAAATTACCATAAACCTCAGAAGCAATGTTTCTAAAATATTTTCAACAAAACTGCATAATTTCTGGTTTTATGTAAACACATGTTTTGATGTAAAACATCTTTAAGTTATGCTGTCATTTAAGCTACCAGAAACCTGTAGGATGCTCTATGTCTAAGATTTGTTCATGATTTTCCCCAAAAGAATGGATTTCCAGTGCAAGTTATTTGACAGAATCAATGTCTGTTTGTCCTAAGGTTTATCATCTAGAGGAAGGCAGAGTTCACTGGGGAAATATCCCCATGTATTTCAGTTGAAAAGATAAACCTTGTGAACCTCATGTCTGTCTTCTGTGCTTGGGAAAATGGAGTTCCCTGTACACTGGTGGCTAAAGATACAGCTGGCCAATTCTGACCTCCTGGAGCTTGTCCAGCAGCTGTACAATCTGTGATCTGCAGTCAAGGGACTCAGAGTTTAGGCACTGCCCCATGTATTGCCAGGTCCTTCCTATTATCTCAACATTCCATAGTCCAAAGTTTTACCACCAGGATAACTTGGCTTGTATTTCCTCTTTCAAATCAGTAAAAATGACTAATTACTAAGGAGATAAATGAATGCCTTGGGTTCCAATATTCATAAGTTTCTCAAGAAGTATATTGCCAATATTGTGCTTGATTTTATTTTTAATGAAAAACAATCTGGAAATTATGTAATACTTTAAAAATAGTAATGGTAAGGCCATATTTAGTGAATAATTTTTGGAACATTCATATTAAGTTATTGAATGAGAGTACAAGGGAGACATAATCATTTCCAATTTTATCAAGTTTACAAAAAATTTGAATAATAATTTTAAGTCAAAACCATCCCCTCAATAAATAGCTGGAAATATTATTTTCAATAAGAAATCTTGATTTTTATTGTACAGGAAAGGATTCTACCAAATGATTAAGTAGCTGGAGAAGCTCAGAGAACTTTCTCAGATATCAGGTTACCATTTAATAAGTAGAAGAAATAACAATGTATTTGTATTATTATGTTTTATATACATTTGTTACCTCATATTTTCAAGAGTGTTTCTGGTTCTTAAATAATTTTCTCTCCACAAATATGTGTGTCATGATTTCATAAGGAAGAAATTGCTAGCATATGACTTTTCCTGTTTCTTCCCAGTAGTGGCAATGAACATGAGTACATTCTGCTTGCTCTTTCCCACATCTCCATTGATAAACCTCATTAAATTGCTACATGAAATAGTATAATGATAACAGGATCACATATGTATTGAACCTCTTATTTTTGTAATTAATCCTAGAGTATACCATATTATGATCTCAAGATTGTGCCCATGCTCTATCAGCTGTCCTAGTAGAGAAAGTAGACAAATAGTGGCAATTTAAGTTGGTTAGTACAGGGTGGTTTTTGGTCAAGTTGTGTTTTCTTGGTGACAACTGTGGTTTTCACTATTCTCAAGAGTTGCTGACCATCTATTAGGTCAGGTGTCCTATGAAACAAATAGAGAAATGGAAGTTTGCGTATAAGAATGTTAATGAGGAACATTCTCAGGATTAGATGCATAAAGAAATTAGAATTGGGCAAACGGAGGATTTGAACTGTGATGCAGTCTCAATGGAGGCCTTCACGAATCCCATTGGCAGCTCTGCTGGGATGGCCCTTCATAGTTGTCCTGTCTTGAAGAAGGGACTAAACATTTACACCTTCACACCAACCTTCCATTGGATGTTGAATGTTCCAAGGAGGGAGTGTATTAACTCAGGCAAGGCAGCTGTCTTTGGCCAAGGACAATTTCAGAAAGAAGAGTTGGCATATTTGTGATAAGACCATTTGATTTCATGATAACCTCCCCACTAATTCAGTGCTTTTTTAAAATGTTGGCTGTGAGGCAATGTTATACCAGGATACGTTCTAGTTCTAATCAACAAGAATTGCTTCCTCTTCTAGTGCAAAATGACTCCAGTGTAATTAATTTGCTACCAAAGGGCCAGATGGTCTCTTTGTGGTACCATGTCATTATAGGGACTCAGCTTTGGTTTCTTTTGGACAATCTAGAGTAGTGGTACCTAGTTGAACATTGGTTAGTGCTGTTGAACCCATTCATAGCTTCCATCTCTGCCACTGTGGCTATTCCATTCATGTACCCATTGTGCCAATGACAGGGTTTTGATATCAACAGGCTGAATCACTGTCTGTTTGGTTGTTTAGTACATTGTCAATAGTGCAATGCCTTGTGTTGGGAATTATTATGTACTACAAAGATTAAAAATAATGCCCATTCCCATAGGACCATCAATATAGATGTTCCCCAAACATCCTTGTCCCAATCTTCTTTTTTTTTTCTTGCAAACTCCTGACGAACATGCTAAGCTATTTCCCACTGCCCATGAGTCTGTATACATTCTTTCATAGGGCTGATTCTCATTCCATATAAATTGAATTACCAATACATTACTTCTCTTGTTCTTTAACTTTCAGGATTACCAAAGAGTGAGGCTCTAAGCAGCAGCACACTTTTATTGGCTTACAACCACATATTGAGCTCAATCAACACAAAATCCAAGAAAGATTCAAATTAATAATAATTTTCAAGAAGACAAAGAACCTCTGACTAGACTTATAGCCAGGAAATAAATTGATTTTTACAGCTAAAATCACCCTTTAAAATAAGGCCAAGCCAAAAGATAACAACAAAACCAAAAACATAGGCCAAGACCTATTGCTTCACTAGTGAATTCTAACAAATAGGTAAAGTCTTAGTTTACCACAGGGCTGCTAATGCAACGTATCAGAAATTGGCTAGCTTTTATAGTGAGAATTTATTAGGGGAAAATCTTACAATTCTGATGTCATGAAATGTTCAAATCAAAGCACCATCAGAGATACTTTGTCACTGAATTCAGCTAATAGTGATCCTGGTGTCTTGCCACGTGGTGAAGGAAGGTGGCAGACAATATCTGCCAAGGCCCCTGCCTTCCCTTCCAAACTTTTCTGGAGCTGCTCCATGGGCCCAGGTAATTGGGAGCTTCATTTTTCTTCATTGGTTGCTAGTGAGCCTCGAGTCCTCTTTCACACATGGCTGGGTCAAAATGGCAGGTCTCTTTTCTGTGCCCTTTTTCTCTCTGTGTCTCCATTTATATATGACACAGCAAGAAGGCAGATGCCCAACCTGTGTCATTCTGTGCATTTGTAGTCCAATCAAAAGCCTTAAATAGATCTCATCAAGTGAACTAATCAAGTTCCCTAACCCAATTTAATGCAAAGAGTCTCATCACACCCACAGGAATGGATTAGTTCAAAAAAATAATCTTTTTTGGGGACTCACCAAATTCAAATTGTCACAGTAGACATAATATCAACTCCACACAAACTCTTTCAGATAGTGGAAGAAGGTTGATCAGTACTCAACTTATTTCTATGAGGCTATTATTTCCCTGACACCAAAGCTGGACAAAATTCACAAAAAGTTCAATATCCATTGCAAACACATATACAAAAATTTTTAAATAGATATCAGCCAACCATACCCAGCAACATATAATAAGGGTTATGCATTATACCACAAGGAATTTATACAATAATCAAATCATTGTTTTGGTATCAATAAGTTAATTAATATGATATATCAATATTATAAATGACAAAAAACACATGATCATCTCGAGAAACAAAGAAACATGATAAAAGAAAATTTAACATCCATTCATATAAAACTCGTAAAACAAGGATATAAGGGAAATTCCTCTTTAATAAAGAACATCTACAAAACGCATTCAAACAAAAGTCTATAGCCAACAAAATTTGTCATGAAACATTGAATGTTCTTCCCCCTAAAGTAGGTAGCAAGTCAAAAATGCCTGCTCTTGATATTTTTATTAAATGTTGCCCTGTATGTTCTCAGCAGAATTATAAGTCAAAAAGACAAGAATAAAAATTAAATTAAATTTCAATCCTGGAAATTGGAAGAGGGGAAGTACAATTGCCCTTATTTACAAAGGACAAAATTCTGTATATAGAAAACCATAAGATATCAACATACACTCTCAAACTCATACCTGTACAATCTTCTAGAATGAAGAAATGATTTTTACAAACTTACAGGATAAAGGATCAATGTTGAAAAATATATTGCATTTCTGGGGGAGTGGAGTGGATGTGGTTCAGGCCGTTGGGTGCCCACTTCCCATGTGGGAGTTCCCGGGTTCAGTTCCCAGTGACTCCTTGCCTCCTAAAGAAGAAGCAAGCAGACAGCAATCAAAAACAACAAGCAAACAGATGAGGGAGCCATCTCGGGGGGATATATATATATAATATACATTATATACACATATATAACATTTCTAATTACTAGCAATGTATGATCCAAAGTGAAATTAAAAAAAAAAAATTCTATTCACAACTGCACCAAAATCTACAAAGAAAACACTTAACAAAAGAAGTGTAAGACATATAATAAAAACAACAAAAAACGGCTGAAAGAAATTATAGAGGCCCTAAATAAATGAGATATCTTCAGTTCGTGGATTGGAAGACTCATTATTATTAAGATACCAATTCTTCTTCTCAAATTGTTCTATAAGTTAAAATTTTCCTTATTAAAACCCCTACAGGCTTTGTCATAGTAACAATGCACAAGATAATCCTAAAATTTAGGTGGAACTGCCAAAGATCTAGAATACCCAAAACTACTTAACAAAGAACAATGTTGCAGAACTTAGACTATAGGAAATCTAAATTTACTATAAAGATCCAGTAATCAAGGCAGTGTGTTATTACCAAAAGACTAATCAAATAGATAAAGGAGCATAATTAGGAGTCCATATATAGACCATTAATTTTTGGTCAACTGATATTCTAAAAAGAACCTTAAGGCAATTCAATCAGGAAACAATAGACTTTACAAAAACTTGTGCTAGGATAACTGGATATCCATTTACAAAAATAATCAAACAGAAAAATAGTAATAAGAACAGCAAAAAAACTTCAAAATTCTCTCAAAATTATATCATAAATCTAAATATAAGAGCTAGACTTACAAAACAAACGTAAGTAATCTTTGCAGCCTTGAGTTAGACAGAAATCTTATTCATATCACCAAAAGCAAGATCCATGAAAGAGAATTTTTGATAAATTGGAGCTTCATACAAACTAAGAACTTCTGCTCTTCAAAATACATTTTTTAAGAGAATGAAAAGGCAAGCCACAGCCTGGAAAATTCTTTGCAAAGTATATATATATGACAAAGAGTTTTATTCAGAATATATGCAAGTCTCTCAATACTCAACAATAACAAAATGAACACCCAATGAAAGAAAACTGTTGGCTGAAGATTTGAATAGACATATTACCAAAGAAGATGTACAAATGGAAAATAAGCACAGATGAAAATTTTCAGACACGGGCCAGCCAGAGCTAAAAGTAATGGAGCTCAGAGGAGAAGACATAGACAAGCATACACTGCCATGTGCCTTCCCATGTGACAGAGAATTCCAGAACCATCTGCAGCTGGTCTTCAGGGAGTGCCTGATGATGCCTTGATTTGGACACATTTCTTACCCTTGGAACTGTAAACTTGCAAGCCAGTAAAATCATTTATGGTATATTGCTTTGGCAGCTTTTAGCAAATTAAAACAGATTTTGGTACCAGGAAAGTGGAGTGCTGTTATGCAAATGCCAAAAATATTTTTCCAAAGGCTTTTAAAATTGGTAATGAGTAGATTTAATATGAATTTGTGAGACTCTTGATTTAAAAAGGCCTAGATTGCTTTGAAGAGACTGTTGGTACAAATATGTACAATAAGGGTACTTTTGAAGAGGGCTTAGACAGAAATGATGAGTATGTCATTGTAAATGGAAAGAAGGGTGGCCCTTGCTTTAAAGTGGCAGAGAATTTGGCAAAATTGAGTCATGGTGTCAGATGGAAATCAGAATTTGCAAGTGATGAGCTTGGATATTTAGCTGAGGAGAGTTCCAAACTAAATGTGGAAAGTGTGGGCTGGTTTCTTCTTACAGGTTAAAGTAAAAGGTAAGAGGAAAGAGAAACACTGAGAACTGAACTCCTGGGTGCAAAGAAACCAGAAACTGATGGTTTGGAAAATTTTGAGCTTCTGAAAAATGAATTTCCATAGAATAGTGTCCCATGTGAGGACATAACTCAAGATAGTACCAGCCAGTCATTTCAGTGTAAGTCAGGACTGGAAATGCAGCTATCCAGAAAAGAGCTGTGGAAAGTCTTACTGTTTGAAAACTTAAACCCCTATGTGCTTCATGTGAAACCAACAAGTTTTTTGCAAGTTCGGTATGAACTGAACTGCTGCCAGTCTGGAATAAAATGGAAAGAAAAGGGACAGAGTGAAGGAAAAATGGATTCAAAGGCAGAACCATGAGTTCTGAACAGGAGACATCTCCCCAGGCCAGGAGAGCAGACCAACCCATGGGTGTTGTAGCAATTTGATATTGCTTATGAATTCCAAAAATAGATATTGTATTATATTTGTGAACTGGTCTGGGCATATTAGATTATATTGGATTCAGAGCTTTCAATTTCACTTGATTAAATAATGATTAAGGCTTTGATTGGGCCATGTCAGTAGGGCTTTGAGTCTCTGCCCCCTTGGTGGGTGGGACTCACAGATAAAACCACATGGCAGAGAAGAGAGTTGGAGTTTTGATGCAGAGCGTGGGCAAGTAAAGACATCGAGAAAAAGGATGCAAGGGAGTTTTCAGCTGGAGCCCAGGAAGTGGATACACAGGAGAAGAGCACAGAGGAATAGAGATGGCCCCTTAGACATGGCAGAAGCCCCATGACAGACCATGTCTCTAACTGATTTTGCTGAGTCTTTGTATATAATCTTGTTATGGAAATGATTTATGATTCTTTTGAAACTTTGTGATGGAATGAATGTATTTCAATATGGAAAGAACATGTCTTTCTGAGGTCGAGAGGATGTAGTATGGTAGTTTAAGGCTTCTATAGACCCCAGAAAAGATCATATCCTTAGATCTAATCCATTGGTGTGGGTGTGAACCTATTGTTGAGGGGAACTATTGATTAGATTGGTTCAGTTAAGGGCCTTTGGTGAGAAAACATCTGTAGAGCATGACCCATGGTGGGCCTTGATCCTCTTACTGGAGTCCTTTATAAGTAAGATGAAGACACAGATGGAGCAACCAGAAGCTGAAAGCAATGGAATTTGGAGGAGAGGGCATAGACTTGCAGATGCCACCATGTGCCTTCCCATTTGACAGAGAAATACAGGATTTCGCACATCCAGAATTCAGGGAGAGAAGATTGCCCGATAATGCCTTGATTTGGAAACTTTTCTCAGCCTCAGAACTGTAAACTTTCAAGTGAATAAACTCCCATTGAAGAAGCAAACCCATTTTTGGTATATTGCTTTTGTCAGATTTTATCAAACTAAAACACAATCCTTGAGGAAGTACAGGCATTTAACTTATTGGAAAAAGCTTTAAATCAATTATCTTAAATATGCTCAAAAAGCAAAAGGAAACCATAGACAAGGAGCTAAGGGAAACCAGGAGAACAATGTCTCAACAAAGAGAGACTATCAATTAAAAGATTAAAATTACTTAAAGGAGGCAAAAAGTAATTCTGAGGCTGAAATGTACAATAAATGGAGTTACATCATGTTAACAGAGTAACTTATAACATTTATATATATATATATATTATATATATATATATAAAAGTGCATTAGAGGGCTTCAACGGATAATTAGAGTAAGCATAAGAAAGAATCAGTGAACTTGAAAATAGGGCAATTGAATTATTCAAGCTGATAGCATGAAGAATATAGAATGAGGAAAACTTAATAAAGATTTGATAAGCCTATGGATTATCATTAAAAATGATAAGAGTAACTGCAAATGTAAATACAACAATGAATATTGTTGTGTTTTTGAGAGATCCATAGGCAAAAATTAAAAATCTATACTAATAGTCATATAATATATAAAGGTGTAATTTATACAACGATATAGAGCATATGGACAGAGCTGTATAGGAGCAAAGTTTTTGCATGTTATTGAAGTTAACACCTTATGCTATTTGCAGTGTATGAGTATTGTAATATATTAAAATAGGTAATATTTAAATAATGTAGATGTAATCACTTTGATAGAAAATGAAATAATATACAGAAATTGAAAGGAAAAGCACTTAAAGTAAAACACTACAAAAATTAATGAAACATACAGAAAAAAACACAGTAATAGAAGAATTGAAAAACCAAAAAGATTTGACATATTAAAAACAAAATGCAAAATGGCTGAAGTATGTCCTTCCTAACCACTAGTTCCTTTAAATTTAAATGAAATAAGCTATCCAATTTAAAAGCAGAGACTGTAAAAATGAATTAAAAAGAAAGAAAGAAAAAAAAGAATGCCCAGTTATATGTTGTCTACAAAATCCAAAGCACAAATTGGCTGAAAGTGAAAAAGTACAATTAAAAAAGTGAGGAAATGGGAATAGGGTCACTATACTAATCTCAGACAAAATAGAATTTAAGTAAAAATCTTACAAGGGGCAAGGAATATGTTACAAGGAATATTATATATTAAGAAAGGGTCAATTCATCAAAAGGTATAATAATTATAAATATATTTGCACCAAGCAACAGAGCCCTTAAATACCTTAAAAATTGTTAGAAGTGAAGGGAGAAATAGACAGTTATGAACTAATAGTTTGAGCCTTCAATCCCTCACTGTGAAAGAGAGCACAAGTTAACAGAGAACCAATTTGCAAAGACTGTAGAAAACTTATTTTTTTGCATTAGTTTATTTGTTTTGTTAGCAATAGTCTCCAAAGGAAATCTCTATCACTAGTTGGATACAACTTAAAAAACAAACAGCACAGGGACTAAATTCCAGAGTTAGCAAACAAAAATATGAATGTATAGAGTGTGCAACAGAAGATAAACAAAGAAACAGGGAATGATGAACCATACAAAGGAAAAAAAAAACTTCAGAAACCACTAGCAAAGAAGATCAGAATTTGGCATGCCTGACAGAGACTTAAAAAAAAAAAATTAAACTTCTATATGTTCAAGGTGCTAAAGAAAACTTTCAGGAACTAAAAGAAATATATATTTAAAAGATAAATTGACAAAATGAAAAACTTTATATAGAGTGAGAAACTGTGGAAAGGAGCAAAATAAGAATTGAAGATGACAATAATGGAAAAAAAAATTACCTAGAGGATTTCAACAACATATTGCAGCTGGCAGAAGAAAGAATCAGTGAACTCAAATGTAAGAAAATTGCAGTTATTCAGGGTGAGGAAAAAAGAATGAAGAAAAGAAAACTGTGTCTAATTGACCTGTGGGTCACAATCAAGCATACCAATATATGTATTATGGGCTATCCAGGAGGAAAAAAATAAGAGAAAAGGTCAGAAGGAATATTAAAAAATATAATAGCAGAAAACATCTCAAATTTAACAAAAAGCATGAATATAGACATTCAAGAAGATAAAAGCAAAAAGAATCATGCCCAGACATACTATAATCAAACTATCAAATTCAAAAGACAAATAGAATTCTTAAAGCTGCAAGAAAAAAATGGTGTTACGTGCAAGGGAGCCCCAATAAGATTAAGTACCAATTTCTCATCAGAAACATGGAGGCAAGAAGGCAGTGGGACAAAAATGTAAAGTGCTTAAAGAAAATAATTGCAAAACAAGGAGTTCTTAACTGGCAAGACTTTCTTTCAAAAATGAGGGAGAGATTAAGGCATTCCCAAATAAACAAAAGCTGAGGGAGCTTGTCACCACTAGACCTTCCCTAAAAGCAATGCTCAAGGAAGTTCCTCAGGTTGAAAGGAAAGGAGTAGATACACAGTAGATCAAAGTGGCGTTTAGAAATAAATATCTCCTGTAAAGGTAACCCTATAGATAATTATCAATGCCAGTATTATTGCATTGTATTTTTGGTACATTACACCATTTTTACTTCTTACAGATTCTGAAATGCCAATGCATAAAAAAGTAAAGATTGCCTATGGGTTTGTACTCAAAATGTATAAAAATATTATTTGCAACAACTACAGCAAAAAGTTGGGGGTGGGGAAGCATAGGAACGTGGTCTGTGTACGCTATTGAAGTTAAGTTGCTATTAGATAAAGTGTTATTGTTATAGGTTTAAGAGGTAAAATTTAAATCTCATCTTAGCAACAAAGGTAGCTGAAAAATATGCACAGATAGAAATGAGAAAGGACTCAAAGTGGTTCATTATTTTAACAAAAGTAAATATGAAAGTAGGTCATAATTAAAGAACTGGGGGATAAAAATGTATGTCTTACAAAAACCAAATTAAGAAAAACAACTGCATTAACAATAGTGTGCAAAGGAATAAAATTCCTTTGAATAAATTTAACCAATGCGGCAAAAGATCTGTACACAGAGCACTACAAAACATTGCTGAAAGAATTTAAAGAAGGCCTAAGTGAATGGAAAGACAGTCTATATTCATGGACTGGGATGTGTAATATTGTTAAGATGGCAATAGTACTCAAATGAACTACAGATTCAATGCAATTTCTGTCAAATTTCCAACAGCCTAATTTGAAGAATTGGAAAAGCTGATTCTCAAATTCATTTAGAATTACAAGAGATTTTCAAACAGCCAAAACGGTACTGGAAAGAATAGGAAAGTTAGAGTACTCATGTTTCCTGATTTCAAAACTTACTATACTGCTAAAGTCACTAAAACAGTGTGGTACTATCATATGCATAAACACAGAGATTAATGAAATAGAATTGAGAGTCCAGATGAATATATCTTCATCTATGGCCAATTGATTTTCAACAAAGTTGTCAAGACCATTGAATCAGGGAAAGAATAATCTCCCAAACATAATTCTGGAACAACTGGATATACATATGCAGAAGAATGAAGTTGGACTCCTATTTCACATCCTATAAAAATAATTCAAAATGAATCAGTGACCTAAAGATGAGCTAAAACTATAAAACTCTTAGAAGGGTAAATCTTCATAAATTTGTATTTGGCATATATTCTTAGATATGACACCATAAGCACAAGAAATAAAAGAAAAAATAGATCAGTTGGACAATATCAAAATTAAAACTCTCGTGCATCGAAGGAAATTATCAATAATGTGAAAAGATACCCCACAGAATGAGAGAAAATACTTGTAAATTACAGATCTGGAAAGGGTCTAGTATCCAGAACATATAAACGATTCTTATAGCACAACAATAAAATGATAAGCAACCCTATTAAAATGTGGACAAAGGACTTGAATAGACATTTTTCAAAAGAAGATATACAAATAGCCAAAAAGCACATTTAAAAGATGCTCAACATATTTGTCATTAGGGAAATGAAAATCTAAACCTCAATGAGATACCATTTCAGACACACCAGAATAGCTATAATAGAAAAAAAAAAACAGCATAAGTCAAGTATTTGGACAGATGTAGAATAATAAGAAGACTTGTGTATGTGGGAATTCAAAATGCTGCAACTACTGTGCAAAACAGTTGTACGTTCCTCAAGAAGCTAAACAAAGAATTACCATATAACAGGAATTTCCCTCCTGGGTATTTGCCCCAAATAATTGAAAACAATTACTCAAACCAACACAGGCTCATAAATGTTCTTCATAGCACTACTCACTTTCAAAAGGCAGAAAAAACCCAAATGTCCATTAAAGGATTAAAGGATAACAAAATGTGCTACAGCCATACAATCCAGTATTATTTAGCCATAAAAAATGATACACACTACAACACGGATGAACATTTATGCTAAATGAAAGAGAGCAGACACAAAAGGGCCTATAAGATTCTATTTATATGAATTATCCATAATATGTAAATTCACAAAAACAGAAAGCAGGTTGGTGGTTTCTAGGGGCTGGAGGGAGGGGAGAGGAGAGAATGACCACTTAATGGCTGCAAAGTTTTATTTATTTATTTTTTAAAGATTTATTTTTTATTTATTACATATCCCTCCCCCCTTGCTGTGTGTTCATTCTGTGTTTTTCTATGTCTGCTTCTTGTCTCCCCCCGTCTTTGCGGCGATGTGCTGAGTTGGCCCTCCGCGGCGGCGGCTCGCTCCATTCAAGAGTGGCTCCATTCCGTTTTCACGGGCAGCTCCACTCCATGTTTTGCGGGCAGCAGTCCTCCATGTTTTTGCGGGCTGCCGGCTTCTGCAGTTCGCAGGCGGCAGCTCCGCTTTTCACGGGTGACTTTGCCATGCCAGTGGGGGCTCCGCCCTACCCGTGGCGGCTTTTTGCCTTGCCCACGGCGGCTCTGCCCCGCCCACGGTAGCTTGCCTTTCTCAAGGCCGTCTGCCCGCTCGGAGAGGTCCCCGGGAACCGAACCCGGGGCCTCCCATGTGGTACCCCAGCACGCTCTTATCCACTGAGCTATCTAGCCGGGCCCTACAAAGTTTTATTTTGAAATGTTAAAGTACTTGGCAGCCTGGCAGATATTGTGGTTGCACAGCATTGTAAATATTAAATATCACTGAATTGTACACTTTAAAATCATTGATTTTATTTTATGTGAATTTCATCTCAATACAAAAATACATTTATGTGTAAAGTGAATGGAGTATTTATGATACAATGTAGAATACAGTAGGTAGTTGGAGGCCAATGCTTCATTTCAAAAACTAAGGGAAACAACCCATAAATTGCAAATAATCTGTTTTGGAGGCTTCAGAGAGCTGTAGAGCAATGAGGACTGGTTGAACTAAAATTCCAGAGAGAAAGAAGCTCTCTGGGTAGAGATAATGGTAATTGGTTAGCGCTCCCTTCTGCACACCTCACCTCCCCCCAGTCAACTGGTCAAATCTGGACAGGAAATAAAGATCGTGTTTGACTGAAGCAAAGGTGCTCTGCTCAAGAAAAGAAAAACCAGAAAATCCAGGATTGATCAAGAATCTGTAAACTTGGGAGTTTTCAAGCACTCAGCCAAACTTACTAATGATAATTTCCTAAAGTCTGGGGCACAGAGGAGGCTCATTTATAGGCCAAAGCTTCAAAAGGGCAGATAAAACCTGCTGCAATCATTAGGGTTCTAGAAAACAAGTAGTACTCATTGCAAATGTTCTCCATTGTCAGCTATTTTCTGGATTTGGAAGCATCAGATTTTTGGGAAAAAAGCAATGGCCTGGAAATGCTGTAGGGCAGAAGTAGATCTTACCCCTTGCATGAGGTGAAGCATAACTTCATACTTACAATGGGTCACACTCCATAGGTAGGTGGGTTCTTACTGAGGCTGTAATCCAGCTCCATACCTGATGGGATTGAGATAATCAGTCCTTCATGTGGCCCAACAAAGTCAAGGTCCTGGATATTGTGATAAGGACAAGAGGGAAATAAAAGGCATAAGGCACAAGGACTGGAAAAGAGGCTATAATATTGTCATTCTTCATAGATATCATTGTGTATATGGGAAATCCAAAGAAACCTACAGAAAAAATATTAGAATTCGTACCTGGATTTTCAAAGGTTGCTGACATAAGGCCTATACTGAAGTTCACATTTCTAAATAATCTATGGGCTAAAAATATTAAAATGGAAATTAGAAAACACCCTTGAAATGAATGAAAATGAAGATATTGTATCTGAATTTATGGGATAAAGCTAAAGCAGTGCTTATAGTGAAATTTATAGCTTGAAATCCTTATATTAGAAAAAAGAAAGCCTACAAATAAGTAGCTTTCTCCACAAGAAGCGATAAAAGAATATCATATTGTATTTTTTGAAAGTGGAAGAAATGAATCTTAAAGGTGAGAGTAAAACAATGAAATTGAATACAGATTGAAACAATTCGTTTGTTTTTTTTTAATTTAAACTTATTATTCAAGAAATAATTTTCATATTAATGCAGAAAGATAAATAGGATCACTGGCAGAAAGAAATCTTGGCCCTTTTCTGTAACACAGAATATCTGAAGAATGTATTTAAGCGCTTAGCTCTGTTTGGCTTCTTTCCAGAAGACAATGTTGGCCTCGCTTCTAAGGTGAACTCTTAGATCATAGTCCTTGCCCTCTGTGAGCTTGCTGTGGAAATAGATAATAGAAAATGGCACAGAAATCCTGAATTAGCATACAAAAAGCCTTTGAGTTCAAAGAAGGGTGATTGATAACAGGATGCTGGGAGTGTCAAGATGATTTGTACCCTTGTCAGGAGGAGTATTTATGACTTGCTTCTGCACAAAAGAAATATTTATAATAGCATCAAAATATACCCTGCTGAGGAATACTTCCAAAAAAATAGTTCAAGAACAAAACAGAACTTGATAAATTTAAGAATATACAAATAAATGGAGAAAATATCACTGAAATTAATTGAAAGACATGCTATTTTAATAATGCAAATTGTCCACAAATTAGACTCTATATTCAATAGAATCATAATCAAAATTCCAGCGCTATACAGTGTATGCATGTGTATTTGTGTGCTTGAGTGTGTAAATAAGAAGCAGATTCTTAAATTCTAATGGTAATTTAAAGGCAAACAATAATAATAGCAGTCTTAAAGAGGAAGAGCACATCAGAAAGACTCATGCTACCAAATACCAAAATGAGTAATGTGATAGAATTAAAAGCCCAAGAATAAACCATTATACACATGATTATCTATTATGTATATCAAAGGTAATGATCAATTTCAGTGGGGAGAGGATGGTCTCTTTAATATAGTGGATAAATTTGGTGATTCATAGGGAAAAACAAATCTCTACCACCCAGAAATTCTATATCTGTGTATACACCCAACAGATATAAAAACATATTTAGGGAAGCAGATGTAGCTCAGTGGTTGAGCACCTGCCTCCCATGTACTAGGTTCTGGGTTCATTCCTGGTACTCCTTAAAACAAAACAACAAAAAACATTTACATATAACATATGCACACACCCAACATTATACAAAAATACACAAGCAGCTTTATTCAAAACAGTTAAAGATAATGAAATTTCCCAGATATCTTTTTATAGTACAGAAATAAATATTTGAACAAGACAGAGAGGGAGAGAGGAAAGACAGAGAGAGAGAAAAGGTGATATTAATCATTAATGAAGATAACCTACAATTGCATATAACTACATGGGTGACCATCCTAAACATAATCTTGAGGGGGAAAATTCAGTCATAAAAGAGTATTAAATTTATAATTCCATTACTATAAAGTGCAAAAATGGGCAAAATCACTCCACACTGTTAGAAGTTAGGACAATCGTTACCTTTGCAAGGTAATGTGTAGACAGGGGCACAAGGCAAATTTCTAGTTTTGCTTTATGTTCTATTCCTTGATGCTGTTTTCCCAAATGTGCTGTTTGTTAAAATTCATCAAGCTGCACATTGAGGTTATATGCACTTTTCTGCATGTACAAATTCATAAAAGGATATAGAAAAAAAATGATTGGTCAATTGTGCTGTCAAGTGGTTTTCCCCATATTTTCAGAAACCTGAGGTTCACTGATTATACTTCACATGAAGAAGCCCAATAAGAAAAAATAATGTATATTATTTATACCAGTGGTTCTTAACTAGGGTAGATTTTACCTTCAAGGGGATATATTTGGCAATGTCTGAAGATATCTTGTGATTGTCCCAATCAGAGGGGGTTGGGGAGAGGACCATTGGTATCTAGTGATTAGGGACCAAAATTGCAGCCAAGCAACCTGCAATGCAATGCAAGAAAGCTCAAAAAAAAAAAAAAAAGATTATTTGGTCAGTCCAGAAAGTCAATAGGATCAAGGTTGAGAAATACTGACTTAAACAATACGCTTTTGACAAAACGTGTGTTTGGTGAAACAAAGAGGCTTCCTTTAACTCTGTTCTACTGCTGTTGACATATCCCAGGCTGCTATCTTTTAAGACCCTGTGGATGTCACATGCCCTTTGCCATATGTTTCTTGACAAAATCTTGCCTCTCTTCAGTTTTTAAATTCCCTGAATGTTAATTAACCTTCACGACTGAAAGTTAACTGCACATAGGCATTAATGCCATACATTTTTTTCCCTCCTTTCTCTGACCTGACTTTATCTGCATCACCTTATCATGTCTGCAGGCAAAATGAAAGTCAGATTAAGGAGTAAAACCACAAAATTTTTGTTTAAAACAAGATAATTGGCCTAGAGACTGTATCCAGCTACCAATCACCCAAGGGCCAAAATCTCCTCATATGCTCCTCAATTTCACTGCCTTATTTCCATCCCTTTGAGAAAAAAAATATTAAATTTTGAGAGGAGATTTTGGTGACTCTTGCAGAAATTACCACTAAAAAGGAAGGAACTCTCCTCTCAGTCAATATTAGGTCCTGCCTTTCTCAGTTTTAAGTATTGAGAAGCCTGTTCTGGGCACAGAACTATCTATTTTACAAATCCCACGAATCTTCCTTACTCTGCCTCCTAAGACTACACAATGTTGGTGAATTTTATTTCTATTTGAGACTAATAAAGGCAAGAAACCAGGGATTCCTACATCACCACTCCTCCCTCACCACTTAATGAGTTTTTGAAGACTGTCCCATGAAAGAAGGAGCAGCACATTATGAAACGAAGTACAACCTTGTATATGTTATGTAAGCATCCTAAACTTCAGTTGTGAAATGTGTTATAAAAGTCGGTTAATAATGTGCAATTTTGATTGGAAAATAAGCAGAAAGTTTACAAGGCAGACCATATTAGCAAAAAGATTATAGGAGGGGGAGCACATGGCTATTCTTCCAAAAAGGCCATAATTTATTGTTTTAATTTTCTTGGCTGCTCAAGAATACACCTGAAATGAGTTGGTTTCTAAAATGGGAATTTAATGCTCCCAGTTTTGACAATAGGAAAAGTCCAAATTAAGGTATCATCACCAAGGCAATGCTTTCTGAATGTGAGGCCGCTGTTCTGGAACTGGCTGCCAGTGATTTCTGGTCCTGGACTCCTCTGTCACATGGCCATGCACATGGCAGCCTTTCCTGTCCTCTCCCTTCTCTTCCAGGTTCTCTGATGTTTGGCTCCTGTCTGCTCCCTCTGTGGCTTTCTTTCTGTTTGAATTTCTTTCTGCTTATAAAGTACTCCAGTAATAGATTAAAGACCATTCTGATTGAGTTGGGCCACATGTTAACTGAAGTAATCTCATCAAAATGTCCTACTTACAATGAGTTCACACTCACAGGAATAGATTAAATTTAAGAACATGGTTTTCTGGGTACAGTGCTCCAAATGACCACACTTATCTTGCCCACTGAGCTATCTGGAACCTGGAAGTGGTGACAAAAGAGGCATATATGATTCTGTGTCTTACAAGACTCAGCGGTCTCAAGCACATCTCAATGTGGCCCAGGCTATTGTCATTCAGATTATTCTGGAATTTTTTTCTGATGCAAAATTAATTTTGAGTGGTATACCAATCAGGTGGTGAATGTTTGTGAAAATTGTTGAAATATTAAATTCCAGGCTGAGATGAGAGCCAGAGTCCTTCCCACAAGGCAGAACATGAGCAGAGGAGGGTCCTGAGCAATGAAGGATTGGACAAGAGCCTAGGGCAGCCACTGGGGCAGTCCACTCTGTGGTCTACTGCCTTGGACAAAATAGCCAAGGTGCCATTGGACCCGGTGGAGGTGTCTGGGATGGGAGACTAGCACTGGCATAATCACCAGATCCCCCAGCAAGAGCTCCAGCTTGCTACATGTGTGGAACAGTTGCCGAATTTTGTCTAGGTTCTTGACTATGCTGCAGAAATGAATTTCAAGAGCACATCATGTTGATTAGGCCAGTAATTTATTAAGGTGGGGAGGGAAGATAAATGGGGGAAAATAGCAGATCAAGGTCCCAGGTAGAGAGGAAGGGACTGAAGAGTGATAAAGAGGACTTATTTAGAGACTACAACTTACCATTATAGATTAAAAATGCCCAGGTTTGACTTTGCGTGTTGAACCATGCAAGGGGGACACGGCAAAAGCAGGGCACAGAAGCCATGAGAGAGGGAGGTTCAGCCTTTGCACTTGATTTTTAAAACATTAATTATTCCGCCCCTTTGTTAATGGCATGGGAAGAGTTCCAGTTGTCTGCTGTTTTGATTGATTACCTCACCCATCAATCCCCCAGAAAGGCCCAATTATAATGTCCCTGGAGAATATCTAGGGCTTCTCCTGGCTTCCGGAGGAAATCTTATTCTGAATGGGATTCTCGCGAGGGCCTTCCAGCGGCCATCTTGGGAGTATTGATGTGCACGTGGACTTCTTGCCAGGCTCCAGATCTGTCTATTGATTCCCTATTTTACTAGCCTGCATCAGAACCACATTACTGAATTGGACACAGAGTAGCAGGATTCTCTTCAGAAGTCCATAGTCACTCTGGAGCAGTTATAAGAAACTGAGTAAATTGAACAAGCAGGTCAGCAGCATGCAAAGCTTTATTAGCAATTAGAGGTCATAACAAGGCAACTGAAAAAAAACAATTTCAAAGCTCGTTGCTAAGAGCAATACTTTACACCTAAATGCCCTTGGTCTGTCTCAAACAATTCAACTCCTACAAACATATATCAATAATCTCCAGGGCCAGAGAGAAGAACTGAAGCTATGTGGCATGAAAGTAAACCAGGAGAACTTTGTCAGCATAAATTAGTGCACAGTTAATTATATCTATGACTCTACACTTGTGGGCAAATAAGCACTGCCCTATTCATATTTCTTCATATGGAAGAAGGAAGAACATTTCTGTGAAAGAGAGAATCTGCAAAGATCATACAGAAGGTGTGGAAGAAGCCTAAAATGAAAACTTGGAAGATATCTATTACTAGTAATGGCCAAAAGCTTTTTGAGGGTGAAGATTTGTTTGGTCAATGAAATGACTGATGTCCAAGAGTTATGCCATTTGCTCTCTGAGAGAAGATTTACCAGAGTAAACTTTAAGTTCATAGTAACTTTTACTGAACAGTCCAGTACTATAAAGATAATCTGTGGTGAGAATGGTGACAACAGCAGCAAATGCCTGGACATTGGGTAAATATTAAGGTTATCAGAGGAGGTCATAGATGAGGATACTGGTAGGCCCCCATGTAGCACTGAATTTTCCTATGTGCTTCTAGGCAGGCAAAATGTTTGGGAATTGTTCCTCATCTCACTCTAAGCTGCCTTATGCTTTGAGGATGAGCCATTAAACAGCATGTTTACTCCTGATTGCTTTGGTACTAAGAGAAGCAAAAGCTCTTCCCATTCTCAGCCTTCCTACAATTTTTTTGGAGGGGTAGCTAACATGATAACAAACTCCTGATTAATTAATGTCTTCACCAATAAAAACTGCGGTTAGCTTTCTATCAAAGGATACAGATTTATACATTGTGCCATACCCTGCCATTATGCCACAGATAGTTCCACATTTATTTACTGTAACCACTCTACTAAGTCCCTGTTACAAAGGGAAGAACTTTCTCCATGACTTTCCTTTAGGGGTAAGAAAAAGTAAATATGTTAAGAAAAGAATAATCTATGGAAGGTTTTAGGACTTGTTCTGAGAATATAAAAATCATTCAAGATTTAAACCGACAACAGGAAGTTCATGAATTTTCTTTCTTATTCACTTAACATTTCTTCTTCTCTAGGGTAGGCACGTTTATTCTCTCTTTAATTTATTTCAGCTGACAATTTTTCTTCCTTCCAAATTAAAGAGGGAGTTAATCTCATTAGATGAACTAATTATCAATAACAGTCAAGGCAGACTAATTTGAACCAGACCATTTTGTGGTTTTCTGGGTCCCATTCTACATTTTTCACCTTGGACCTTGGGACTCAGGTCTGTGGCAAAAGTAGGTTTTGTCAGGAAAGAACATTAGTCATGTTAAATGCCATTTGTGATATATTCTGTCCACTAGTGAAATAAAGAGGAATATTGTGTCTAATTAAATCTGAAGATGATTTGTTGTGACTCAAATTTCCATTGCCAAAAGACTTTTTTTCAGCCCAATTCACCAGCCCCAGGTGTAGGTGTGAAATCAACATATATTTGCATTCATAGAATTTAAAAGAAAGGCTTGTATACACAGTATCCAGGGCTTGTAACAACCCCTGAGAGATAAATTACATAAATCCTCTAATGGGAAAGCCAAATACTTCTATGTATTCTAATAGGACAGTCAGTGTCTTGATGATGCAATCTGATTGCCTCCTGTATAATGTTCCACGAAAGGTCTTTTAAAAAAATAAATACAGGTTAGTTCAATCCTGCTTCCCTCAGTCACTGCATGAATTCTCAGAGTTTGAAAAAGTTTCTAGAGCAGGGGTTCTTAACAAGGACTCTGTGAGCTTGAATTGAAATTCAAGAAAAACATTATTCTTGTGTGGACATGTTGGTCCAGGTGTGATATATTTGTTAAACAATATACCGTATAGTTTGGACTTAGTAAGGGGTCTGTAGTTTTCACCTGACTGGCAAAGGGGTCTGTGAAATAAAAACGGTTAAGATCCCTTGTTCTAGGGGGTCTAACTTGTAAATAGTTTGGTAGTCATCACTTTCATAATAACAAGAAAAAAAAGATGAAAAAATGTAAAACAATACTTCTTAGATTCATCAGAGAATTGAGAATACATGGGAAGCTGTTGTCCTGAAATCTGTAAAGAAAGGCAGATACAGAGAGAAGCTCAAAAGAGAAAGCTCTCCACTAGAGCCAGTACCTAGCAGAAATATGTAAACTGTAATTTATGAATTGTTAGAGGTTCAATGTGGACTAACTTGAGATTTAAAAACTCCAGGAAGCTTAGCCTTTGGTGGGAATCAATATTAATCTGAATTTACCTTTAGGATCCCCATCAGTTTCTTTCTAAGAAGGGCAAAGAAAACTTATCTCATGCTTCTAGCAGAGAGAGGGGAAAAGTAACCATTTTGAAATAAAGCCAGCACATTCTATTCCACTTAACAATGGACTGTCCTCAAAATAAACTATTTTACCGGTATCTAAGAGACACAAGGGACAAGAAATAACCTGTTCCAGACCCCTCTAGCCTTTGATGTAGAGTATGGGAAAAAATAATTCCAGTCTTCTACAGAATTTCTGTCTCACCTAGAGGGGGTACAGAACTGAGAATCAATTGTGAAGGTCACTATTCAGGAACACAGTCTCATGAAAACTGAGACCTAGTCATAACATTATAGAATAATTCCTCTTCCTCAACAACCATGTTAATAAGACTCCCATATAATAACAGGGGAGTTATTCAAGAGAAAGAACTTCAAGGCTCTGACTTTATTAAGAAGTTTCCAGGGAATCTTAAAGACAAGAGAGAAGACAAAAACAGACAACAAATGAAATGTTAGCATCTGACATCAACAGTTATAGCAAAAAAGTAAATATAGCATAACTCCTAATCAGAAAACCATAAAACCTCACACTAAAGGTCTATTTGTCTTAATATTTTTTACCTGATACATCATGTCTGCCTTTCAACAAAAAATTTAAAATCCTAGTGAAAGGAAAAATTATAGTTTGAAGAGAGAGCAAGCATCAGAATCAGATGCAGATGTGGAAAAATGTAGGAATTATCAGAGCAGGAAATTAAAATAACTATGATTAATATACTAAAGGCTATAAAGGGAAAAGTGCACAATGTTCTAGATGGGATAGATAACATAAGCAGAGAAAAATTCTAAGAAAGGATCAAATAAATGCTAGCAATCAAAAACACTTTAACAGAAAGGAAGAATGTGTTTTGTCTTCATTCATCAAAGCTTCTATGACTACTACCACACAATGAGTTTGGTTAACAACAGGAATTTATTGGGTTACAGTTTGGTAAACTAGAAGGCCAAAATCAATACTTTGGCAGGGCTCCTTTCTCCCAGGGTCTGTAACATTCTGGTGCTGGCAGTCCTCTGTCACATGGTGATCTGTCTCTCTCCTCTCTGGCTTCTACCCCATAATGGTTTGAAACTGTACATACCCCAGAAAAACATCTTGTTAAATCTAATCCATTGCTGTGGGTATAAGCCCATTTTAAGTAGGTCCTTTTCATGAGGCTACATCAGTTAGGATGTGACCCATCACATTCAGAATGGGTTGTAATACTATTGTTGGAGACTATTATAAACAGAATAAATACACACAGAGAGAGTGAAAACCATGGAAGCAAGAAACTGAAATCAACAAAACCTTGAAGCGAAGAGAGAGACCAGCAGACACCACCATGTACCTTGTCCTATGGCAATGGAGCCAAGGATGGCTGGCAGCTGGTCTTCAAGAAGAAAGCATCATATTGATGGTGCTTTGACTTGGATATTTTCACAGACTCAAAACTGGGAGCTAATAAATTCCCATTGTTTAAGTCAAATAATTTCAAGATATTTGCTTAGAGCAGCCTAAGAAACAGAAGCAAACACCTTTGAGGAGTTCATCAATAGACTTGACGTGGATGAGTAAAGAATCAGTTAGCTTAAAAATATGTCAATAGAAACTTCCAAAAATGAAAGTCAAAGATATGAAAATTGAAAAGAACAGAAGAGAATATCAAAGGCTTGATGTATGCATAATGAGAAGACCAAAGGTAGAAGAAGAGAAAGGAGCAGAGTAAATATTTGAAATAATAAATGCTTAGAATTTTCCATATTAAAGAAGAACACCAAAATATAAATCCTGGAAGCTCAGAGACCACCAAGCAGAATGACTAGAAAAATATACACATGTTCAGAAGATCAATAAGGAAGTATAGGACTCATGATACACTAAACCAACTAAATCTAACAGACATATATAGACCACTGCACCCAATAAAAACAGAATACAAATCCTTTTCAAGTGCATATGGCTTATTCTCCAGGAAGGACCATATGTTTGATCACAAAATAAATCCTTAGAAATAAAAGATGTGGAAATCACACAATGTATATTCTCTGATCACAAAAGATTAAAACTAGGAATTGATAAAAGAAAGAGAAATGGAAAACTCACAAATTTGTGGAAATTAAACAACATACTCTTAAACAACCAATGGGTTATAGAAGAAAGCAGAAACAAAATTAGGAAAAATCTTGCAGTGAATGACAATTAAAATACAACATACAAAAATTTGTGGGATGCTGTGAATACAATGCTGAGGGGGAAATGTATAGCCCTAAATGCTTACATTAAAAAAGAAGAAACAAATCACAGACCTCATCTTAAAACTGGAAGAACTGCAAAAAGAAGAACAAATTAAACTCAAAGCATGCAGAAGGATGTTAAAAAAAAAAAAAACAAGAGAGAGGTGATAAATGAAATAGAAATACAAACAATAGAGAATCATAAAAAAACAAAAGTTGATTCTTTGAAAAAATCAATGAAATAGACCAATCTTTAACTAGACTGGCAAAGAAAAAAAATAAAGAGGGTACAAATAATAAAAATCAGAAATAAAAAAGGGTGCATTACTAAAAACCCTGCTGAAATAAAAGAACTATAAGAGGAAATATGAACAACTCTATGGCAAGAAATTAGATAACCTAGATGAAATGGAAAAATTCTTAGAAACACAGATACTACCTAAATTGTCTCAAGAAGAAATAGATCTCAAAAAAAAAAAAAACAATTACTAGTAAACAGATTGAATCAGCCATCAAAAGCCTCCAAACAAAAGAAAAGTCCAGCTGTCCATGTGCCAGCTGGACCCAGAACCTCGGTGGAGTAGCAACTCCTACTCTACAGCTCATTGGACTCACCCAGGACAACTGACAGGGAGGTGATGATGGACTATGGCCATCCCAGGGTATGGAGGGAGTCTGCAGCTGCAGGTAGGATAATCCCATCCATCTTTCCCATGGGATACAAACCCCCTCTCAATTGGAGGTGCAGTGGAAATCACCATCCCAGACTCCACAGGATGGGGGGAAGAGTTATGGACTAGAGTGGACTTACTAGTATTCCGCTATAGACATATTGTGATTCAAGCAATGGAAGAAATTACAACATTGGTGTGGAGCCAGTGGCCACTGGAGGCTCTG
>PVKH010003848.1:0-24262 GCA_004027955.1 Chaetophractus vellerosus
TGATTTGATTACTAATCAGGTAATCTAATTTGATTATTAATTCACATTGTCTATTTCTTTTTGATTCAGTTTTGTGTCTTCCTAGGATTTTGTCCATTTCAGCCAAATTGTCGAATATAGTTGCATATAATTGTTCACTGTATTCCTTTATAATATTTTTCTTACTGTATGGTTGGTAGTAATGTTCCCTTGTTAATTTCTCAGTCTACTGATTTGAATCTTATCTCTGTTTTTCTTGGTTAATGTAACTAAAATGTCAAATTTGTCAATCTTTCAGGGAACCAGATTTTGGTTCCCTTCATACTCTCCGTTGCTTTTCTATTTTCTACTTCTTAAATTTTTGCTCCAGTTTTCATTATTTCATTTCTTCTACTAGTTTTGGGTGGAGCATCCTCTTCCTTTTCAAGTTCCTCAAGTTATGAAGTTAGGTTTTTGATTTGGGATATTTCTTTTTTATGTAGGAATTTACAACTATGCATTTTCCCCCTGAGCACTGCTTTTGCTGCATACTACAAGTTTCAATATATTGAGTTTTAATTTTCATTCATCTCAACGTATTTTCTAATTTCATTTTTAATTTCTTCATTGACCCATTGGCCATGAGAGAGTCATTTAATATCCACATATTTATTATGTTTGTATTTTTTCTGTTATTTGTAACAGATATTTGTAAATTTCTTTCTGTTAGTGGTTTTAAATTAAATTTCATCATATCAGAAAATATAGTTTGTATTCTTTCTAACCTTTCATATTTATTGAGGTTTCTTTTTTATGGTTTACATATTTTCTATTCTGAAGAATGTTCCCTGTGTACCCGTGAAGAATGTATATTCTGCTATTGTTGTGTGTAATATTCTATAAAAGTCTGTTAGGTCTATTTCATTTATACTTTTGTTCAAGTCTTCTATTTCATTGATTATATGGCTAATTGACTTATCCATGATTGTTCTGGTCAGCCACAGATGTGCCTTTTGAAATATACCAAAGATTGGTCGGTCTTTATAAAGGGTATTTATTTGGGGTAGAAGCTTACAGTTACCAGGCCACAAAGCATAAATTTCTTCCCATACCAAAGTCCACGTGTTGGAGTAAGATGGTTGCTGACGTCTCCAGGGTTCAGGCTTTCGGTTCCTCTGTTCCCGGAGCTGCATTTCTCTCCGGGATTAGCTTCTGTTTCCTTCACGAGTTCAGCTGTAGACCATGAGGCTTTCTATGCTTTGCGTCTCTCCACAAGGCCAGCTGTAGACTATCGGGCGAACAGCTCACTCCAACATCAGAACTGCTTCTCAAATCTCCTTCTCCAAATCTCTGCTTCTCTCAAGCTGCTTTTCTCAATCCGATTCTCTCCAATCTCTGCATCTCTCAATCTGCTTGCTCCAATCTCTGCTTCTCTCAATCTGCTTGCTCTGCCTCTTGTCTAGCCTTTTATACTTGAGACCATGCCCACCGAGGGGTGGGGCTTAAAGTCTCACTGACGTGGCAGTTAACACCCTACCCATAACTTAATCATGCCCAGATGAACAGATTAGTTTACAAACATAATCTAATCTGTATTTTTGGAATTCATAATTACATCAAACTCAAACCATTACAATGATTTACAGTGAGGTATTGAAGACTCTGACTACTATCATTGAATTGTCTCTTGAAATCCCTTTTTTTTTTGGTCAGTTTTCAGCTTTATGTATTTTGATGCTCTGGTTTTAGGTTTATGTATGTTTTTAATTTCTATAGAGTCCTAATGATTTAATACTATTTTAATTATATAATTTTATTCTGTATCTCTAGTAATTTTCTTTGTTTTAAAGTCTATTCTGTCTATTAGTGTTGCTAAGATATATGTTTTTGCATCCTTTTACTTTCAGTTTATTTGTATCTTTTAATATAAACTGTATCTTCTGAAAAAAATATACAGTTGGAGTTTGTTTTCTCCATAGTCTGAAAATCTCTAACTTTTTATTGGATTTTAATACATTCATATATAATGTTAATTTATATAGTTAGATTTACAACTGCCATTTTAATTTTTGTTTCCTGTATGCCTCATGACATTTTAGTTCATTAATTATTATTTAATTGCATTCTTTTATATTAGGTGTATAAGTGGTATATGTTTGAGCGATTAGGTAACTAAAACAGATTTTGGTACCAGAAGTGGGGTGCTGCCATTGCAAATACCAAAAATGTAGCATGGGCTTTGGAATTGGGTAATGGTTAGAGGCTGGAAGAATTGCGGGGCACTGGATAAAAAAGGCCTATTTTTCTCTGAAGAGACTGCTGGTGGAAATATAGATGCTAAAGACACTTCTGATGAGGACATAGAAGGAAATAATGAATATGTTATTGAAAACTGGAGAAAAGGTCATCATTATTTTAAACTGGTATGTAACTTGGCAAAATTGTGTTCTGATGTCAGACAGAAGGCAGAATTTGAGATTGATGAACTCGGATATTTAGATGAGGATATTTCTAAACTAAGTGAGGAATGTGCAGCTTGGTTTGTCCTTGCAGTTTATGGTAAAATGCAAGTGGGAAAGGATAAGCTGAGAATTGAATCCAGGGCACAAAGAAATCAGAAATTGATCTATTGAAAATTTCTGCACTTCTGGACAGTGAGTCACCAGAGAGAAGTGCTCCATGTGATGGTTTAACTAAACATGGATCCAGTCAGCCATTTCAGTGCAAGTCAGGATTGGAGATGCAGTTATACAGAAAGGATCTGTGTAAAGTTCTTTTGCCTGATGAATTGGATCCCTGTGAACAATATGCAAAATGGACAATTTTTTTTTGAATAATCTGCATGAATTGAACCACTGCCAGCCGGGACTAAAAGGACAGAGAAGGGACCAATTGAAGGAAATATCATTTCAAGGGCAGAATCATGGAAGCTGACATCTGGAGTGAGGGCATCTCCTCAGGCCAAGAGTGTGCCCTGCCCCCATATGTGTAGAGAGTGAATCTGCCCTGGCACTTGGGTCAGGACTCTTACCTCATTGTTCAGGAACAGAGTTGCAACCCCATTGCTCAGAGAAGGTAGAGTCTATGCCCTATGGATTGCAGAGAGTCTGACTACCTCCCCAGTGCTCTGAAAGGGTAGAACCTGTGCCAAGCATTTCCAGAGATCTTGGCTACCACTCCAACACTTTGAGAGGGTGGAGCCTTCACCACAATGTGAAGGGAGAGCATGGCCACAGGACAAACACTTGGAAGGGATGGGGTTGCCACTTCATCAGGCCTGGAGGACAAAACATTGTTCCACAGATGACTCTCAGATCTTTAGATCTAATGGAGTATGCCCAGCAGCATTTCAGAATTGCTTGGGACTGGTGACCCCTGTTTTACTTCTGATTTCTCCCTATAGGAATGGAAATGTTTATCCTATTCCTATCCCTCCATTGTATATCAAATCAGATAACTTGTTCTCTAGGTTATCAGGTCCACAGGAGGGGAGAATTGCACCAAGGATATAACATGCCCATAACCAATTTTGATGAGGCTTTATTCTATGCATTGTTTCTGAAATGACTTAATGCTTTGGGATATTGTGATGGAATGAATCTATTTTGCATGTCTTTTTTTGGGTCTATAGGGTGGAGAGTGATGGTTTCAAGCTGTATATACTCCAGAAAAACATATTTTGATGTTTAATCCATTCCTGAGTGTGTGAACCCATTTTTCAGTAGGAACTTTTGATGAGGTTACTTCAGTTAAGTTGTGGTCCAGCCTAATCAGGATGGTTCTTAATCCCAATACTGAAGTTATTTATAAGCAAAATGAAATTCAGACACAGAGACAGAAAGCTACAGGAAGCAAGAAGCTACATCAACATAACCCAGAAGAGAAGGAAGAGACTAGGAGACACAACCATATGCCTTGCCATGTGACAGAGGAGCCAAGGATCCCTGGCAGCCAGCCCCAGAATGCTGGTCTTCAGGAAGAAAGCATCACCTTGATGACTCCTTGATTCGGAACTTCTTTTAGCTTCAAAACCATATGCTAATAAATTCCCATTTTTCAAAGACAGCCAATTTCATGGTATTTACTTAATCAGCCTAAGTAAAACAGTCCCCTTTGTGCTGTTATTGGCAAATATATTATATTTCTTATTTTTATAGGCCTGGCAATACATTATATGCTATTGTTTTATACAACCACTTTTTAAAACAAGTTAAGAGGAGAAAAGAGGAGAAGCAATGTTTATACTATCTTTTATAATTGCATAATAGCCTTTACCTTTGCTCTTTGGTTTTACATGTTGATGTGAATTACTATCCTGGGCTACTTGCTTTCAGTCTGAAGAATTTCCTTTAGTATTTCTTGTAATATGGGTCTGCTAGAAAAAAAATTCTCCATTTTTAAAAAAATCTGGGATTATCATTTTTCACCTTCATTTTGGAAGATATCTTTGTTGGATATGGGATTCTTGGTGACAGTTTCTCTTAGAATTTCTTTGAATTTGTTATCTCACTTCTTTCTGGCATCCATTGTTTCTCAGTTATCTGTTACTCTTATTGGGGTTCTTTTGTAATTAAGCAGTCACTTTTCTTTTCCTTCCTTTAAGATTTTCTTCTGTCTTTGACTTTCAGCGTTTTTACTGTGTCAGCTTGTGAGCCTGTGTTTATCCTACATAGTGATTGTGTAGATTCAGCTTCCTGAAGGTGTAGATTAATCTTATTTATCAATAGGGAAAGTTTTCAACCAATATTTCCTCAAATAGTTTTTCTTCCCTTTTCCCTTTCTCTCTTCTTCTGGTATACCCATAATCTCCATGCTAGTGTGCTTACTGTGTCCCATATTTCTCTTAGGCTCTGTTCATTTCTTCATTCTTGTTTTCTCTCTGATCTTTATATTGTACAGTCTTTATCAGTCTTCAAGTTAGCTAATTCTGACTTCTGCCAGTTTAGATCTACTGTTGAGCTCCACCTATAAGTTTTTCATTTCAGTTACTGTAATTCTTAACTCCAGAATTTCCATTTAGTTCCCTTCTTTTATCATTTCTATCTCTTCTTTAATAATCTCTATTTTATTTAACATTCTATATCTCCCTTTACTTCTTTAACCACGATTAAAGTAGAGTTAGTGGTAGAAAGAGTCAGAAGGTAGAGATTTCACTCTTGGAGAATTAGCATCAACTTTCTCCAGCACCTGCAGTGGCATTAGTGCAGCTAAAGCATCCAATGCTCAGAGGTAGTGTTATCTACTTTGAATTATTCCAGGATACTTTACGAGAAGTGGTTTTTGCTGCTTGGTATTTCATTGTGTTATCATTTCTTCCCATTTTCTGGTCCTCTAGAGTTCCTGGAAATCCTCTGGGCTGTGCAATTTCTTTCTATAAATTCCTTTCCTTTCCAGCCTGAGAGGATGGCCATCTCATTCAGCTAAGAACTCAGCCTAATACAAATTTAAACATGAACATAATATACATAATTTTCTATTTTTGCCAGCTTATTTACAGGTATGTTGAAAATTATTTATCCTGTTTTTGGCTCAACTTCCTTTTTCATCACATGCACAGATTCAATTCCAGAGTCTCCAAATTTTTCTCCTTCCTCCATCACTCTTTGAGCATATTTAGGTTGTAGCTTCCTTTTTTCATTTCATCTAACGATATTCTATCATCCACCTCAACATTGAAACATTAGTAAAATGCTCTATTTCCTTTTGGCTCTACTCCAATTTATTTTCTGTTATAGAATTAGTGCTTTTAAAAAGATTGTCATTGTAAACTTAAAGACAGAAAATTGAAAAATGTTTTAGCTTATGTGGTTATCTTAAACCAGTAGTCTAATTAGCCTTTTAGTTTTACAGTTTACAAATTCCAGGAATAGTGAGTTTTTGCTGTGGAAATTATTCTTTCTTTGTGTGTGTGTGTGTGTGTGTGTGTGTGTCTTGCCATGATACAAACTAAGGACCAAGTATTTCTGGCAGCCAGACCCTGTACATCACAGTCTTTGGAGAGAAAGCATGGCCTTAATGATGCCTTGATTTATATATTTTCCTGGCTTCAAATCTATGATGGAAAATTATTCTTGACTGCCTTGTATCTATAGCCACTTCTTTTTCTCTTCCTTTAAATAATTCCTCACACCAGTGTTAACAGGTAAGTTAACTATTATCTACAAATGATTTGAATATTTATCGTATTAGCTATGAATCTGCTCCTGTCACTGTTTCTTTACCTAGCAAGCTCTGGCAGAAAGGAGCATTATTCCTTATCTTAAATACCTATACCATCTGAGAATTTCACTAGACATGTCATTACAGTACTCCTTTCCTAGCAGCTATCATAAGATTTTTGAAATTTACAGTGTTCTGCTTTTTCATAAGAAATGATTTGTGGTCCCTCATTTTAAAATTTTCCCAGAAATGCTTATCAATCTTTAACCCAGTACTGCCCTTTTCCTTTACCAGCATAGCCTCAAGATTAAATAATGTTAAAGTAATAAACACTCTGATTAGTGGTCATCTCTGAGTAAGCATTGTCTGATTTAGGATTTAACACCTATTATATGTGTTAATATCCAACCATCACCTACTATACTCAAATAACACTTTTATTGCCATTGTACCACTCAATGTTACTTTAGCACAGCCCACAAAATCTCAATAGAAGTAGTAGACATCGACCCACTGACCTTCACCATTTGAATCAAGTCTGAGCAGTTCTTTTTTGCTGGAGGGCACCTAGGCACAATCCAGCAAGCAGTCTTTGTGAGCTAAGGGTTCTTTTCTTCCCTATCAGCCCTGACACTGAAGCAATGCTGGACCCCCTTGAATCTACCATCTCTGGTCTAGTTTTCTTTGATAAAATGAACATGTGGAGGAAATATATTGAAATAATTTATTTATTCTACAAATTTATTGAGTGCCTACAATGTGCTAGATACTGGCCTAGTTGCTGGAGTATATTGGAAGACAAACATCCCTCCCCCATGGAGCTTATAATCTGCTGTTGGAAACAACCCACAGGTGAGCAAACAAATAAAATGTACTATTTACCAGATTAAAAGTGCTATGGACCTGGAGGATTTTATGTTGAGGGAAGCAAGCCAGATACAAAAGGACACATACTGTATGATTGTACTGTGAGGAACTAAATATACTGTGTAAACTTATGGAGTTAATAGTTAGAATATAGGTCACCAGAAAATAGAAAGAGGGTAGAGAATGGAAAGCTGAGGATTAGTCTGTGCAGCATTGGTAAAGTGGATGTAAATCTTTGGAAATGAATAGAAATGGTGAAAGCACATCCTGGTGTTTGTAACTAGCAGTGCTATTGTATGGATATGACAGTGGTTGAAAGGGTGAGTCTAAGGTCACGCATATTACTAGAAGGAAAGCCAGAAACTTTAACATGGGACTGTATAAGATAGTAAAACCTCATGTAAAACCCGAATATGGGTGATATTGCTTATATAAGACTGTTTTTACAAAATAAAAATACAAATATATTAGAGAGAAGGAAGTATGGCAGGGGAAGCACAGAGACATTGAGAGGTGATGAGTATTTGTTTATTATTTATACTGGAATAATGAAAGTGCTCTAAGAATGATTGGGGTGATGAATGCACAACTATGTGATTACACTGAATACCATTCATTGTACACTTTGAATGGATTTATGCTTTATTAATATCAATAAAATGGATTTGTTAAAAAACAAAATAAAAAATAAAATGAAAAATAATCTATGGAAATAAATAAGATTGGATAATAATGGAGAGTTGGGGAAGAGAGAAGTTAACCATTGTAGTTAGGGTAAGAAGGGAAGGCCTCACAGCTAAGTTGACATTTGAGCAGAGATTGGACCAAGGAGAGGAAATGAGTCTTGGCTACTACATCTGGGAAAAGAGCAGTCCAAGCAGAAGGAACAGTAAGTTCAAACCTCCTAAGGTGGGAATGTGCATAGTAGGCTTGAGGAGCAGAGCAGAATTAGGTAGAAGAAAAATTGTGGAGCTAAGGTAACTGAGGCACTGGGGATGGGGATGGACTATGTAAGTCCTCCCAGGCAATGCTAAGGACTTTGGCTTCTACTTTGGTTGAAATGAGACGCCGTTAGGGGTTTCTGAGGGTAGAATTCACGTTATCAGACTTTTCCTTATAAATGATCAATTTGGCTTTTGTGTTGAGAATGGAATAAAGGTGAGGGGCAAGGAAAAAAGCCTGGAGACCTCTTAGAAAATTATTGCAACAATTAAGGTGTGAGATGATAGTGAGTTAGTTGCACCTGGGTAATACTGGTGGAGTTGAAAAGTAGTCAGATTCTTGAAATGAATATTTGGATGATAGGACAAACAATTTGTTGGTAAGTTGGTATGTGATTAGACTCAGGGATGATTCCAAGACTTTTGCCCTCAGTAAGTAGAAAAATGGAGTTAATATTTACTTTGAAATGGAAACATGTGGGAGGAAAAGGGTCGTTTTGGAGATGGATGCATTTCAGAAGTTTGGCTCCATGTTAATTTGGAGATGTCATTTAAACATAAATGTTAGAAACGTCACATAGACAGATGCACATACAGCTCTGGAGTTCCAAGGAAGTATTGGGGCTGGAGATATACTTTGGGGGTATTATCATCAAGATAGTATTTAAAGCCATGAGACTTGATGGGGTAACCTGGGTGGTAAGTGAAGTTAAGAGAAGGTTGTTTGCATCTTGAAAAAAAATGAAAGTCAATTTCTATCTTATCTGAGAAGAGCTCTTTCCCTCAACCCAAAGGATCTGAAGAAAGGTGACCCAAGGAATTAGGTTTCAAGATTCAGATGTGGAGGAAATAGCTGTTTTTGAGAAATTGCAATATAGTTAAATTTAGAATATTCCTAGGGATAGAAGAATTGGGAAGGAGAAACCCCAATTCTTTGCATCAACACAAATGGTGGGGCTGACTCCAACTAGCTTCTCATTCAGAAGTTAGTTTCGTCATGGACACCAGACACTTTTAGGGAATATTTAGGAGTTTCAACAGCAACTATAGAGCAGTCATCAAGCTTAAGCAGTTAACTGACTATTTGCAACAATCTATCACTATTTGGCTTTTATTCTTGTGACTAGTTTAGGATTATGGAATCAACATGCTCAGTGGATTTGAGAGGATGCAGGTGGCAGGGATGAAGAAAGAATGAGTTGCTGCAAATAAAAGAAAAAAAGGCTTATTGTTCTGGGAGAATTGGAAGCAGAATGGGAATATTCAGGAATATGGCTGCTAAGAATGAATAAGGAAAGTAGAGAAAGGTATACAATCAGGGCAGAAGATATATGCAATAGTGAGAGCAGGTTGTCTTGAGGAAAAGCGGGCTGCGGCCCTAGCACTTTTACAGAAGCTATACATTTCTACTTGGGTTGAGAAGGTGGGTGATAGGTAAAGAGAAGTTACAGTATGATTAGCATGCACAGGCAGAGGATTTTCTAATCACCTTCAGATACCATCAAATTGGCTATGGCTGGTAAAATTCAATCTTCAGCTTTATATATGGTGTATTTTCTTTTGCTTCCTTTTGTGTTTTGCTTATTAAATTTCACTGGGAAATCCTACAACAAATGTGATTCGATGGGAGGCAGAGCAGCAGGATGCATTTTAAATATTAATTTAGCATTTTAGGATTCATTCAGGGAGATAAAATGCCAAGGTATAAATGAGCTGCCAGCTTCCCTTTCCTAGCTATATCAGTAAAGATATGAAAGCTATTATTAAATATTTAGTGTTATTGTTACTTGCTTTGCTTACAAATTATGGTTTGGATTATTTGATATGCAAATAATATAAATATCCAAAGATATCTGAATCAAGATATCCTAATAAAAACTCAAAATACACATCAGATCAAATTTTTTAAGTTTAATGTTTTTATGACAATAAGTAATCCTTTGTCCATTAGCAAATGCCCACTATGCATTAGGGTCTTTGCCAAATTATAAAATTTAACTTTCATTACAATCCCATTTTATAGATGAGGAAATTGAAGGTGAAAGATATTAAGTAATTTGTGTAAGGCCACAAAGACAGTTGCAGAAATTGGATTCAAATGCAAATTTTTCTAAAACTTCAATGACAGTACCCTTTTAACAATGCCATATTGCTTCAAAGAAATCCTTTTATCAACACTAATTCCTAAGTTACTGTGAGAAAGATACAAATGGAATCAAAGTTTAATGATTCCCAAAATGTTTTCCATATTATTCCTGGCAGATTGCTATACCACAGCTATTTGTACATGGATATGCTTTTTTATGTGATTTTCTTACTATTATCTCTCAACTTTTACTTGGTAGCAAATGTTAAGAGTTTAGTAATAAGAAAATAATTACAATAGTTACTAGATTCCCAATGCCTGCAATATTTTAGGTAAATGGTCCCAAAACTCTATTCCTCACATAACCTTATAAAATAGGCAATGCCATTCCTTTTATATTTGAGAACATGGATATTCAAAACAGATAAGTAATTTTTGATATGTTGATGTCTTAGGAAGGATACAAATCCAGGTTAGGTAAATCCAGAGCTTCTTTACATTCTTTGAAACATATTGCCTCTACATTCAGCCATTTAATAATGCTTACACACTACTATTTATCCTATAAGTTTGGGATCTTGTACATTCATTCTGCAGCTACAGAATAAGTGGAAATAGACAAACCATGTAAAAGTAATCATATAAGCTGAGTAGAAGAAGGAGACTAAGAAAGGGAACTTCACACAGGTATTTCTTTTTGAGTACCATTTCTAATCAACTTACATTAGCTGTAGGAAGTACTGTTTTGAAAAAGATGCGAAGTTTAAACCTGGCTTAGTGTAAAAGAGGACCTCTATTTATTATAAGTATCTTTGACAGGCTAGAGAAGAGGAAACAAAATGTGCCAAATGTTTTCTAATTTGCATTTTACTTTATCATTAAAACAACCCAGTGATCATAAGTATAGTTCTGACTTAAGTTCATAGTCATGAAAAAACACCAGACAAACCCAACCTAAGGACCCTCTACAAAATAACTGGCCAAGACTTTTCAAAAATATCAAGATCATCGTGCATAAAGAAATGATAAAAACTGTTGCACAGTAAAATAATAAAGAGCTATCATAAATAAATGCAATGCATGACACCTGATTGGAATCTGGATGGGGAAAATATATGTAAAGGACATTTTAGACACAATTAACAAAAACTGAATATAGCCTACAGAATAAATAATAATTAATAATAATAATGTTTCAATGTTAGTTTTACTGATTTTAACATCTGTAGATATGGAAGAGAATTTCTTTGCTTATAGTAAATACAGTTAAGTGCTTATCAGTAAAGTGTGAGGTTTCCAAATTACTCTTAAATAGCTGAAATAAAAGTTTTAAAAATATATGTGTACAAATGTGTGTGTGTGTGTATGTGTACACTAAAAAAGAGAGAAGAGAAAGAAGGATAAAACAGTAGGGTCAGAATGTAATCAATTGATGAATCTCTGTGAAGAGCATATGTTTGTATGTACGTGGGTGTGTGTTCCTTGTCCTGTCCTTACAATTCGCCTAAAGATTGAAAATACATCAACATAAAATGTTACAAAAATAAAAATAAATTAAACAGCTACCACTTGAACCTACTAATCAGTATAAGCAATGTAAGACAACCAAACATGTATATTCTATGATACAAAAAAACTTTATAATCACCTAAGAACTATTCTTGCAAAAATGTTTAACCTATAAGCTAATAAACTCTTCTTATCTAATTCCAATTTACAATAAATACAGGAAACAAAGGAACAAATGAAATGACAGCATGAGCAAGCAATAATCAAATCAGAAGCTGTAACATGCTATAGGAAAAATTGACCTAATTTTCAACAAATCAATATCACAAAAAAGGTGGGTCTGTTTTAGATTAAAAATGACTTAAAGAGCATAACCAAAAAGGCAAATCATCTAAAAGTGATTCTTTAGGGAAAGTTGAGACATTGTAGTAGGGAATTGGTATGAAATTATGACAAGAACTTTATTGTTAATTCTATTTTGTATGATAATGAAATTGTGTTTATATAAGGAAATTTAAATTAAATTTTCATTATATTTTAGAGAAGCATAAAGAAGTATTCAGAGATGATCATCATGATGTCTAGAAGATAATTTGTAATATTTCAGAAAGATAGGTCAAAATATGAGAAATAATTGTAAGTTCTAGGTGATGAATATGCATGTTAATCAAATTGTTCTTTTAATTTCTGCATGATTGGATATTTTATAACATATTTGCTACAAAGGAATAAGATTGTGTGTAATTAACCAAAGCAGACAATTACACAGCGGCTTCAGGAGGCAGAGAAATCGGTAGGAAGTCATTCTAAAGTTTCAATAGCAGACCAATGAACTTGGAATTCAATAATCAGAGATGAAAGGCATTGTTAAAATACACTTATCAGGCAGATCTGGGTTGGAGATGGGTTGCAAATTTTAGTACACTCTCTTACTAATGGAAGCCACCCTTGATGTGGATCTCAGTTGATAGATCCTGGATTTTGATAGTGTGATGGTCATCTTGGAACAGGAAGGATAACAGTTTTTCCAATGGTATAATTTGCATGCCTATTGTATCACAGAAAAGAGTTGTCTCTAAAGAAAATTACCCTAAGAATCACAGCCACCTTGCTGGCAAGAGGGAAGTTAAAGAAAAGTACAATTGAACCAGAAAAGGCTGCTGTAACTTGAGGAGAAAGAACAAAATAGAATTAGGTTTATGTTAGCCCAAAAGTTAGAATAATAAAAGGACTCTTTATTTTTTATTTTTATTGTTACAGATGTCTTAAGGGAAAATAAAGTACTTATGATGGTCCATATTTCTAGATGAGATGTTACTACATGTAAAAGAGAATTGCATATGTTAAGATGAAATTCTAATGACATTTTAAATTGTTTCCTGAAAACATAAAAAGTGACTATATTAGAGATATAGAATTTAGATGAAGAGAAAACTATGGCAGCAATTAAGCAGTTAAATGTTTAAATCAGAAGGCCAGATTTAAATTATAAGAAATAGTCAAGTTGAATTATAGGATTCCCAAGAAATACAGGTGAAATCTTGGGTTTACATGTTGAAATTCCAGTTATTTTTCCTGTAACAAGGTACTTCTCCGGATGGTGAAGAATTTTATGGAAAACAAGTAACAGATTGAACATTAATGATGATATATTTATTCATTCAAGGGCTCATTCAGTAATATTTTTAGTAAACATGATGTTAGGCTATAGATACAAAGACAAAAGAAATTTTTTTTTAGTTACTTAGAGTCTACAAAGACATAGTCATGCACATAAACATCATAAAATTAGAGAAATTCTATCCAATGTAATTCATTCATTCCCAGTGTTCTGCGAGCAATTCATTAAAGCAATCTATACTTTATGAACTTGGAGCATTTGAAGAGCCAAAAGAAAGTTGGATATAAATAGCATTGTACAAAATACAGTTGATAAGCTCAGAAAGGTAGGGTGGAGCTTATCATGAAGATTATGGTATACTATGGTAAAGAATTTGATTTTATTCTAAGTCATTGGCTAATGAAAGCCATTGGCAGTTTTAAAACAGAGCAATTTTGTTATCTGAGTTTATCACCCTGAATGCTGTAAGAAAATGTCCTGTAGGTTGGGCAAATGAGGCAATGAAGAAACCAAGTTAGAGCTGTGGCAGTACTCCAGATAGATACAAAGTACAGTGACACATGAGATAAAGGTACTTAACCTAAGTAATATAGGAAATATACATATCAAAGGACTGGCTGGGAGGATAACTAGGAACAAGAGTGTTTCTGGGAGCTACAAAGATACATAGTTTTCTTTGTTTTTAACAGATTTATTAAGTTATAATTGATATAAAATAAGTTGCACATATATAATATGTATAATTTCATACATTTTGATATATATATATATATATATATATATCCATCACAATTGAGTTAATGATCATGTTGATCCCTACAAAAGTTTGCTTGTGGCTTTTTATAATCCCAGACTCCTGCCAAATTCCCATTCCCAAATAACGATTTCTCTGCTTTCTAAATATTAGTTTGCATTTTCTAGAATATTTTTAAATGGCACCATACAGCATGTGCCCCTTTTTATATGAGTTCATCTTTTAAAAAAAATCTTTTTCTGGACGTAGTTGTTTTTAGATTTATTCACGTTGTAGTATATATCAGCACTTCATTCTTTTAAATTGCTGCGTAGTATTCCTTTGTTTGGATATATGACTTTTTATCCAATCATTCACTGAAAGGCATTGGGTTGTTTCCAGTTATTGCCATTAAAAATAAACCTGCTAAATTATATATCTTTTTAAGGACATATATTTCTAATGTTCTTATAAATTGTATTATCTTAAAATTTTAATTCCCATTTTTTTGTTGCTGGATATAGAAATTACAATTGAATTTTGTGTATTTTTCTTGTTCTATGAAGGACATATTGTTCTATGAAGTTGATAAATTCACTTTTTAGGTTTTTGGTAGAGTCCATGGGATTTTCTACATAGATGATTAGGTCAATGGCAAATAAAGACATTTTTCTGTTCCTTTTTGCTTATTAGAAATTTTATTTCTTTTTCTTGTGTAATTTTATGGGCTTAGAAATGCCACTGCAATGTTGAATAAAGTTGTAGGAGCAGACTTTTTTCTTGCTCCCAAACTTTGTTTTCCATTATTGAAGATGGATTTTTAGTTTTTTTTTCACTTTTAAAGAAGCTTTAGATTACATAAACAATATAGAAGATTCCCATATAACTCACCCCTCCCCCTCCCACAATTTCCCACATTAACATCTTTCATTAATGTGGTACATTTGTTACAAGTGATAGACACATATTGAAGCATTGATAGTAACCATGGTCTATACTTTACATTATAGTTTACACTTTGTTGTTCCCAATCTCAAGAGCATTCATTCTTTCACCATTAAGTGTGAGTATGAGATGTAGGTTTCTTTAGATGCCCTTTAGTTGTTAAGGAAGTTCTATTTCTAGTTTGCTGAGATTTTTCACCAGGAAATAATGTTGGATTATGTCAAGTGCTTTTGTATGTGTGTATTTATTAAGAGGATCATGTTGTTTTTCTTTTTAGCTTAGTAACATGATGAATTATATTGATTAATTTTTCTAATGCTAAATCAACCTTCTTTGGATAGATTACACTTGACCATGATATATTGTGCTTTTTACATATCATTGAATTTGATTTGCTAAAATTATGGGGTTTTTTTTTTTTAGAAGTTTTGCATCTATGTTTATGAGTGACACAGATTTGTGGTTTTCTTTTCTTGTAATTTCTTTTGTTCTGCCATTGATTGACATACTATCTCTTGGATTAAAGGGAGCTAAAGAGAAATTTATGATGTGAGAATCACTTTTTATACTTTGTCCCATTTCATTTTCTTTGCAAAATCCCTAAAGAAGTAAAACATGCCTAGTAAAAGGCAAAAAGGACTTTTTGTACTTATATTTTTTTCTCTGCAGCATGTATGGTGCCAATTGAGGGTGCTGGAGGCACAGTTAGAAGATGAGAGGGTCTTCTCTTCCTTGTTCTGGTGCTTTCATTCTTTTCCTCTTAATACTGCTACCCACTTATGAGCGGTGCTCCGCTCTAGCCGTGCACCCAGAGCACACAATCCTTCTGTGAGCTTGAAGCTCCAGCCCCAGCCCAGTGATCACCTTGCTTCAGCCTTTTCACGTTGAACCTGTGCACCCCAGGCCAACTGCTACCCACTCAGTGAGTGAGCTTCTGACACCCTGATTCCATCTATGCGTCTGCCCTTTCACCTCCGCTCACCTTCAGCCCTGAGGTTGTTTCTTATGGCCTTTCCAATATGGACATCGGGCATCTCAGTCTGGGCACTGTGGGCAAGAAGGCTCCCAGCATCCCAATTCTCTCTGCATTACCATTTGCCACCTCCAGTCCACTTATACCAGAGGACTATTTCATTCTTGCCCTAGTGACTGTGTACCAGTTCTCTCCTGAACATCCTACTTAACTCCTTTGCCATCAAGTAGGTTATAAATACATGAAGAGAAGGTCTTGTAGAGCACATCCTTCCTTGATTACCTCTCCCCAGCCGTAGTATATATTTTGAGTTTTATTTACACCTTTACAGTTATTCCACTGTTTTAGTTAATATTCTTTTATATTATTTTCCATGTTAAAATTTATCCTATGTTTTCTATATAGTTCTGGATTACATAGTTTAAAAAAACTGTTTTTTTTCCCCCACCAGTCCATGCTAACGACCACTGCTTGAAAACAAGTAGCTCTGCTGCACAAATTCACTGCCTCACAAAAAGATTTAAAAACTAAAGTTGTGTTTCTCATGAAAATATTTAACTGTGCTCACAATATCTTGAAGCCAGGTTGTTAATATGGTCTTACTTAAAAAAAAAGAAAATTTTGCAGTTAGCCAAATCAACCCCCCAAAGACAATGCAGAATTGAGTTCTAGGGGATCCGAGATGGTGGATTAGGCTGTACTCCTCCTCCAAAAAGTGCAGGAAGGTAGTCAGGCTCACCTGCGGAAGCCACTGGATCTTGGAGGAGATTGGAAAGGGTGGCTGGAGGGGGAGGGGGGTGGTAGTCAGCTCCAGGGGATACGGAAGCTGTGGGAGATAGGGTAGGCAAGCAGCATCAAGGAAGAGGGAAGCCAGGTAAATGATCTAGCTGGCAGAATGGCCCCCAGCCAGCTTTGAGAGTGAGGAGTGCCACTTGGCTACCAGGTGTGCATGCCAGTGCCCAGAAGGCTCTCAAGATGGGGGGGGGGGGGTTACAGGGCTATTAGGAGTGGGCGCTGGCACCCAGCCAACTCAGGGAGAGGGAAGCAGGGTGAGGGTGATCAGGCCAGGGACCAATGATCAGCCAGCCCAGAGGAGAGGAGACCTGTGGTGCAGCCTGAGATAGTTGCTAGTGGCTGGAGAGGGAGGCCTGTGGGTTTTTATTTGTTGGTTGGCTTTTCTCTCATTTTCTTTTTCTTCTTTCATTTTTTCCCCTTTTCCTTCTTTTTTATTTCTTACAGACATTTCCTGTTTTGTCTTCATTTCATTCTTCTCATTTTTGTGGTATTTTATTTTTTTTCCTGTTTCTTTATCTTTTAAATTTTTATTCCTTTACATTTTTACGATTTTTCACTCTCATTATTTATTTTTTCTGTACCTTTTATTGTCCCTTTCCCCTCCTTTTTAAAATTCTTCTTTTTTCTCTCCTTTTCTTTCTTTCCTTTTTTGTGGACCTAATTTTTTTTTTTTCAGTTAAATATGGGCAACCACAAAGATATAGAATAAATTGAACCAAGTGTCAAACAGGACACTTAACACAAAACCAAAGAAAAAGATAACCCTAGACTAGAAAGATAAACTAACAGAATAAGCCCATCAAGATAAACAGATGCCTAGACATCAGTGCAAAATTACAAGCCACACTAAGAAACAGGAAGACATGGCCCAGTATAATGAACAAACTAAAAAAGCAGAAGATGCAGAACATGGAACAACTAATCAAGGATGTCCAAACAAATATGCTTAATCAACTCAATGAAGTAAAGGAAGAGAGAAAATATATTAAGAAGACACTGGGGGAACATACAGAAGAAATTGTAAAGATACACAAAAAGATAACAGATATTACATTGATGAAAGACACAGTACAAGAAATTTAAAAATACACTAGAAGCACACAACAGCAGATTTGAACAGGCAGAGGGAAGAATTAGCGACATTGAACATAGGACATCCAAACTTGCACAGGTAGTAGAACAGATGGACAAAAGAATGGAAAAAACTCAGCAGGGACTTGGAATTGAATGACAAAATGAAATGCACAAACATATGCATTGTAGGCATCCCATAGGGAGAAGAGAAGCGAAAGGGGACAGAAGGAGAGTTTGAGGAAATAATGGTCAGAAATTTCCCAATTTTTCTGAGGAATGTATATGTCCAGGAAGCACAGTACATTCTAAACAGAATAAATCTTAAGAAGCCTACCCTGAGACACATCCCTTATCATCACATATAAGGGAAGCTTGGTAAGATTAAGTGCTGATCTCTCATCTAAAACCATGGCGGTGAGAAAGGCAGCATTAAGACATAGTTAAGGAGCTAAAACAAAAACAAACAAACAAACAAACAAACAACCCTGCCAGCCAAGAATTCTGTATCCAGCAAAAATACATTAAAAAATGAAGGCCAGTTCATAATGTTCACAGGTAAACAGAAATTCACAGCATTTGCCAAGAAGTGTCCTGCTCTTCATGAAGTAATAAAGAGAATTCTGCAAGTTGAAAGGAAATAACAGAAGAGAGGGGATTGGAGGGAAGTGTAGAAAGGAAGATTATTGGGAAGCAGATGTGGCTCAAGCAGTTACATGCCCGTCTACCCCATGGGAGGTACTGGGTTCAGTTCCTGGTGCCTCCTAAAGAAGATGAGCAAGACAGTGAGCTGATGCAATGGGCTGGCACAGCGAGTTGATGCAACAAGATGATGCAATGAAGAGACACAGTGAGGAAACACAATGAAAGACACAATAAGCAGAAGTGGAGGTGACTAAAGTATTGGGTCCCTCCCTTGCACATGGGAATTCCCAGGTTCAGTTCCAGGTGCTGCCTTAAATATATATATATATATATATCCCAAAGAGAGAAGACAGTGAGTGCAAAAAATGGGGGCAGGGAATAAATAAAATAAATCTTTTAAAAAATGAAGATTATTAGTAAGAGTAATTAAAAGGAAAAAAAGAGAATTAAAAATAAAAAATGGCATATATGAACCTAAAGAACAAATGGCTAAAGTAAGTACTGCCTTTATAGTAATAACATTGAATTTTAATAGATTAAAATCTCTAATGAAAGGACACAGATTGGCAGAAAGGATTAGAAAATATGATCCATCTATATGCTGTATACAAGAAATTCACCTTAGACCCAAGGACACAAATAAATTGCAAGTGAAAGGTTGGAAAATGATTTTAAACACAAACAGTAACCAAAAAAGGGCATGAATAGCTATACTAATACAAGACAGAATAGACTTTAAATTCAAAACTGTTATAAGAGACAAAAAAGATACTCTATATTAATAAAAGGGGTAATCTACCAAGAATAAAGAACAAACATAAATATTTATGCACCTAACTAGGATGTCCCAAAATACATGAGACAAAGACTGGAAAAACTAAGGGGAGAAATAGATGCCTCTACAATCATAGTGGTGGACTTCTATACACCACTATCACTATTAGAAAGAACATCTTGGCAAAGGGCCAATAAAGAAATAGATAACTTGAATAATACATTAGAGGAACTAGATCTAATAGATATATACAGAAAATTATACCCCCATACTGCAGGATATGCATTTTTCTTGAGTGCTCACAGATCACTTGCCAGGATAGATCACATGCTAAGTCACAGAACAAGTCTCAGCAAATTTAGAAAGATTGAAATTTTACAAAGTAATTTCTCTGACCACAATGGAATGAAGCTTGAAATTAATAAGGAGTAGAGAACCAGAATGGGAACAAAGATATGGAAGTTAAACAACACACTCTTAATCAGTGGGACAAGGAAGAAATTGTAAGAAAAATCAGTAACTACCTTGGAGCAAATGAAAATGAGAACACAATATATCAAAATTTATGGGATGCAGCTAAAGCAGTGCTGAGAGGGAAATTTATAACCTAAATGCCTACATTAAAAAAGAAGAAAGAGCTAAAATTAAAGATATAACCATGCACCTGGAGGAACTAGAAAAAAACAACAAACTAATCTCAAAGCAAGCAGAAAAAGGAAATAACAAAGATTAGAGCAGAGCTAAACGAAATTGAGAATTTAAAAAAAAAAACTAGAAAAAATGAACAAAACCAAAAGCTGGTTCTTAGAGAAGATTAATAAAATTGACAAACAGCTAGACTAACAAAAGAAAAAAAAAACCAGAGAAAATGCAAATAAATAAAAATCAGAAATGACAAAGGGAATATCACTACTGATCCCCTCTTGTCACTACTGACAAGAAATAAAGAGTATCATAAAATGATACTTTGAGAATTGTATGCCAATGGAGACTTTAGTAGAAAAGGATGAATTTCTAGAAACACATGAGCAACACACATTCACAAAAGCAGAAATAGAACTCAACAGACCAATCACAGGTAGTGAGATTGAATTCAGTCATCAAAAAACTCGCAAACAAGAAAAGACCAGGACCAGATGGCTTCACAGGAGAATTATACCAATCATTATGGAAGGAACTAATACCAATCCTGCTCAAACTCTTCCAAAAAAACTGAAGTGGAGGAAACAGTACCTAAGTCTTTCTATGATGCCCAAATCACCCTAACCCCAATGCCACATACAGACACCACAAGAAAAGAAAACTATAGACCAATCTCTCTGAAGAACTTAGAAGCAAAAATCTTCAAAAAAAAAAAAAAACTTGCTAATCATGACCAACAATACATCAAATAAGTATATACTTTGATCAAGTGGGTTTTGTCCCAGGATGCAAGGATGGTTAAATATAAGAAAATGAATGTAATATACCACATTATCAGATCAAAGGGAAAAAAAATCACATGATCATCTCTAGTAACACAGAAAAGACATTTAATAAGATATAGCATCTGTTCTTGATAAAAACACTTCAAAAGGTAGAAATAGAAGGAAACTTCCTCCAAATGATAAAGGGTATATATGAAAAACTCACAGCTAACATCATACTCAATGGTGAAAGGCAAAAGTCTTTCCCTCTAAGATCTGGAACAAGACAAGGATGCCCACTGTTAGCACTCTCAGCTTCTAGAGCTGATAAACAAGTTCAGTAAAGTGGTGGGATATAAGATCAACATGCAAAAATCAGAACCATTTTTGATCACTAACAATGAGCAATCTGAGGAGGAAATGAAAAAAAATTCCATTTACAATAGCAACTAAAGAATCAAGTATTTAGGAATAAATTTAACTAAGGATGTAAAGGACTTATACACAGAAAAGTATACAACATTGCTAAAAGAAATCAAAGAAGACCTAAATAAATGGAAGAATTTTCCATTATTCATGGATTGGAAGACTAAATATCATTACGATGTTGATTCTACCCAAATTAATTCACAGATTCAACGCAATACTTATTAAAGTTCCAACAGCATTTTATTTATATAACTTGAAAATGCAATTATCAAATTTATTTTGAAGGCTTAAATGGCCCCAAATAGCCAAAAACATCTTGAAATAGAAAAATGACATATTGACCAATCGAATCAGATTGAGAATTCAGATATAGACACATGCATATATGACCAACTGACATTCAACAAGTCACCAAGTCCACTCAACTGGGACAGGATAGTCTGTTCAACAAATGGTTCTGGGAGAACTGGTTATCCATATCCAAAAGAAAGAAAGAGGATGACTATCTCACACCCTATTCAAAAATTAACTCAAGATGGATCAAAGACCTAAATCTAAGAGCCAAGACCATAAAGCTCTTAGAAGATAATGTAATGAAGCATTTATGGTTTCTAGTAGTAGGAAATTGTTTCATATACTTTACACCCAAAGCATAAGCAATGCAAGAAAAAATATAAGAGGGAGATGCAACCACTGACAAAAGTATTAGTATTGTAGTAATAAAAGAACTTGCAACCTTGATATAAAGAGAGTGGTTACCACAGGTTCTGAGGGGAGATGGAGAGAATAGGTAGAACATAGGACATTTTTAGGGCATTGGAATTGTTCTACATTATATTGCAATGTTGGATACAGGCCTTTATACATTTTGTCAAAACCTATAAAACTGTACAGTACAAAATGTAAACCATAATGTAAACTATAGAGCTAGTAACAATGCTTCAATATTGGTTCATCAATTGTAACAAATGTACCTCACTAATGTAACTTTTCTGTTATCTAAAACTTCTCTAAAAATAAAGTATTTAAAAAAATTTTTTAAAATACAATAAAGAAGGATAGTAATTAGAGTTCTTTACTTCAGACTAAAGTTGCAAGCTCCAGTTTAAACAACATCCACCTTTAGAAAGGGTTTAGGAGAGGCACTTTTATTTTGTTGAGCTTGTCTACTTGTACCTCAATTGTACTTCTTTCAGCCTTTCATCTTTTTTCAGGGTAGGGGAGCTTTTTCCTAGAGAACTCTGTTTCTTCATTATTCCCTTATGCAATCCTCTGTCTCTCTAATGCCTTTCTTCTATAAATTTTCAGTATTCTAATTCACCTTGACCCTTAGGCCATGTTCCAATCAGTTCTGGGTTTTTTCCTGGTTGAAAATAAAGGGATTCAGAGCTCTCCTGGAGAAAGAGATTATCATGATGCTGAAAGAAAATAATCCTGACATTTTAGCATCTAGACCTACCTAGGTAACTACTGAATGTTCTTTAAAAAATTATATATATATATATATTTGCTATAAATAACATTTTAAATGGCCCCTTATTCTCTAATTGTTGACAAGTCCCAAAAATAAGGTAGATATTACAAAAGCAAAGAAAGGAGGTAGGTGGCAATGTTAAAATCCCTATTTCAGGCATGATTGTTCTGTAAACTCACAACTTCTGTAATAAAGAAAGCAAAAAAATAAAAAATAAAAAAAAACAGAAAAAGACAAAAATCTCTCCTACCACAATTACATTAACTCAAAATCTGCCCCCTTGAAATTTCTTCTAATCATCCTAATTTTCTGTCCCCAAAGTATCAGCATTCTAGTTAGGATCATTTAAATGTGAAAGGATTTGAGATTCAAAAATAATACCCTAACTTCAGTACAAGGAAATTTTTTTGACAGTAACACCCTCTTTCTTCCCTCACATTATAGCATATAACCAATTGTTGGTTCACAAGTCTTGACATGAAAGACATTTGAGGAGAGACCATCAGGTAAAAAGAACTGAGGAGAGACCATCAGGTAAAAGGAACTATATGCTGCAGAAATAATAATGAGAATGAAGACAGAAACAGACTTGGTGATAAGCATTTGAGAAGGCAGTTTGTAATAAGTGGTTGTGATGGCTATGAGATAGACAAAATCCAGATTAAAAAAAAAAGTAGAAAGAAATAACCAAATGACACATTTAAGAAGTTTAACAATGACAGGAATTACAGAGGTTGGAAGAAATTCCTTAACAGAGCAGAGTGGCTTCAACACTCACCTTTAGCCTAGTTAATGAGCAGAACTCCAGCCCTGGGGCATTAACTCCCCGAGCTCAAACCCACACACCTCACCCAAAACCCACAGCTAGTTCCAAATGATAAGCTAACCATCCACTCAGTCTCTGGATCTCCAGTCCCTTCACCTTTCTGCACACATTTGCTTTTTTTCTCTTTTGAGGACCGTGGATTGAACCCAGGACTTCGTGTGTGGGAAGCCGGTGCTCAACCACTGAGCTCCCCCAGCTCCCTCATTTGTTTGTTTTGTTTTTAGAGGTCCCGGGTTTGATCCTGAGTACCTCCTACATGGGAAGCACTTGTTCAACCACTTGAGCTACAGCTGGTCTCCCCACACATTTGCTTTTAATTAACCAATCCTTTACTCCCATGGGAAATCCACTAAACTCCACCTCTGACTACAAAAAAGGCACAAGCCCGCAAGTTCCTCTACCTTGCCTTTGTGCTCATGTGTTCCTCACCTGCTGATTGAGCCTCCTAAGCCGATTTCGCTTCCTGTCACCCGGCGAGTAACAAACTGTGATTTCTCATTCATTGTGTCCTCATTTTCCGCTTGTGTCACACCTAAGCTCTACTGGGACCCAAATTTAAAATCCAAATTAATTTTAAACACTTAACGAAGCCATCCAGGCACAAACAAGTTCATTCTATGATTCCATTTATCAGAAATTCTAGATAAGATCAATTAAATTTATAATGATAGAAAGCAGATCAGTGGTTGCCTGATCCGGGGTAGAGGATTAACTCAAGGAAACAATTTGAGGAAAGGGAAATGATCTATATTTTGCATGTATTGGTAGATATATAAGGGTATGTACATTTGCCAAAACTCATTGAGCTCTACACACTTAAAATAGATACATGGGGCCTCTCTGTACAATCATTGCAACTTCCAGTAAATCTGTAATTTCAGATTAAAGAACTCTCTTGACACAAATGGAAATTAAATGGAATGTCCCCTCCCACTTGCTTCCCCTCACCCAGGTTTTTGGTCATTGAAACATTTATACCTTGTTACAAATATGTTGGTTCTCACACACATTATTAGATACAAAAATATCCTCTCCAAACCTTGGGAGGT
>PVKH010003849.1:0-24268 GCA_004027955.1 Chaetophractus vellerosus
ATGCAAGGGTGGTTCAACATAAGAAAATAGATTAATGTAATATACCACATTAACAGAATGAAGGGGAAAAACACATGATCATTTCAACTGATGCAGAAAAGGCATTTAACAAAATCCAGCACCATTTCTTTATAAAAACACTTTCAAAACTAGGAATAGAAGGAAACTTCCTCAACATGATCAAGGGCACATATGAAAAGCCCACAGCTAACATCCTACTTAATGGTGAAATCAGGAATAACACAAGGGCACCCACTGTCACCATTGCTATTTAGCATTGTCCAAACAAAGATTTTTTTTTCTGAGCTGATTATAGAAGTGACACTTCTTAGTAATCAGAAGTTGTATGTCTGCTTTTAACATGGTAATCAACTGCCCCTTCATTTAGATTGACTAAACAAAATGCATTCTGGATTCATTATATTTTCCTCTTAAAGAACATTTATTAATTAAAACTTATAATCACTGTCACAGAGTTAGGTGCACTTGGAATTTAAGGCATAGCTCCCTTGCTAGCTCCCTTGAGGTCAGAGAAATTCCATCTTTTTATTTTTCTTCTTTTTATAAAAGGAAAGTTCACCAGCTTCTAATATATTATCTTTATTTTGAAAAGAGGAAAATAGGTGAAAAGAACAAATGCAATATGTTTCATTAAAGTACTTGATAGGATTTGTAACTTACGTGAAGCCACAACCATAGAAACATTTGATCATTGCGGCTTTTAGGCATTGTTACATTTTTCAAATTCTGGAATACTTCCCTCAGTTGCACACATTTGTTTGTCTTTTATATGGTGCACATCTGTATTATTTGCTTACCTATTTTGAAATTTATCAGATGTGTAGGTATATAGAGTTAAAATTAAATATGTAATTTAAATTATATAAAATGCAGCCTAGGAATGAAGTTCTGATACATGCAAAAACATGGATGGAAGTTGAAGTCATCATGCTGAGTGAAATGAGCCAGACACAAAAGGACAAATAATGTATTAGCTCACTGATATGAAATAACTAGAATAATCAAACTCATAGAGTCAGAATGTAAAATACAGGTTACCAGGAAACGGGGTCGGGGATAGGCAATAGGGAGTTAACCCTTAAAATGCACAGAATTCCTACTTGGAACAAGAGAAATATTTTAATAATAGATAGTGGTGATGGTAGCACAACATTGTGAACGTTAATTAACAGTGCTGAAATATATACACATATATATATGAATGTGGATAAAAGGGGAAATGTTAGCTTGTATATATGATAACACAGTAAAAGTTTTAAAAGTACATCCATGGAACTGCACTACACAGTGAACTCTAAATTAAACCATGGACAATAGTTAATAGTACACAAAGGTACCACAACACTGTAAGGTGGTATATGGAGATCCTGTATTTTATGTGATTGTTCTGTAAACCCACAACTTTTTTAATAAACAAGAAAGTCCTTTGCTGACTACAACACTCTTCCTGCCTTTATACTGTCTATGACAGCATCTTGCCTTATTATATAATGTCACTCAATCTTATTCATATATTGTTTTTTGAATTTGTTGTTTGTCTCTCTCCCTTTTCCCTACACTCACCTGCAAATATAAACACATGAGACCAGAGACTAATCTATATCGCCAGTTCCTGAAACAGTGTAAGGCATCTGGCTCTTCATAGACATTCAATACATTTTGGTGGATGAAAGCTATTATATATGGAAGCAGGGTTTCAATAATCCAAATTCATTATTCTTCAAATGTTCTTCTCTTAGGTATAGTAACGACCCTGAGAGACCTTACTATAGTATATTCTGGGTCCTATAAATAAATGGGTATTTAGTAATTTAATGTAGAACGAAAATTGCTTAACCTATGAAGCAAGCAAGCAGAGTGGTTAATGTCCAAATCTCTAACAGTTCTCAATGTGGCCATTTTAAGTACCAAGTCTGCTCAAATACTAAATTAGAGAAAATATCCACTTGATTCTGCTGAAATCCAGATTGAAGGTCATAAGACTTTCTCATCATGGGATGAATAGGATTATATTGCTTGCATTCTTTTTTTTTTGTTTTTTTTGTTTTTTTAATTTCACATCCCCCCCCCACCCTTCTGCTTGCTCTTGCTGTGTGTCCATTCTTCTGTGTTTCTCTATGTTCGCTTCTTGTCTCCCCCCGTCCCTGTGGCGACGCACCGAGTCAGCCCTCCGCGGCGTGGCTCGCTCCGTTCATGGGTGGCTCCATTCCGTTTTCACGGGCGGCTCCGCTCCATGTTTTGCTGGCAGCAGTCCTCCATGTTTTTGCGGGCTGCGGGCTTCCGCTTCGCAAGCAGCAGCTCCGCTTTTCACGGGTGACTTTGCCATGCCCGTGGGGGCTCCGCCCTGCCCGTGGCGGCTTTTTGCCTTGCCCACAGCGGCTTGCCTTTCTCAAGGCTGTCTGCCCGCTCGGAGAGGTCCCCGGAAACCAAACCCGGGGCCTCCCATGTGGTACCCCAGCGCGCTCTTTATCCACTGAGCTATCTAGCTGGGCCCTGCATTCTTTTTTTAAACAACTCTACATCCTTATTGACAGCAAATTATTGACAGGTTGAGTGGGCCTTCATCAAACAACCTTTGATAACCTAAATTATAATCTTTTACAATATTTAATGTAGTGTAATGGTTTGACAGTTTTATCTAATTATGAATTCTAAAAATATAAATTTAATCATGCTTGTAAACTGATCTGTTCACCTGGGCATGATTGGTTTATGATTAGGGCATTAACTGGGCCCCATTAGTAGGGCATTGAGCCCCGCCCCTTGGTGGGTGTGGTCTCAAGTGTAAAAAGCAAGGCAGCAGATTTGAGAAGCAAATTTTTGAGAAGCAGTTCTGATGTTGGAGAGGAGTGCTCCAGGAGAAGACAAGTGAGCCTTTCACCCGGTAGTCTACAGCTGGCCTTGGGGAGAGACGCAAAGCGTAGAGAGCCTCATGGTCTACAGCTGAACTTGTGGAGGAAACAGAAGCTAAGCCTGGAGCGAAATGCAGCCCTGGCAGGAGGGGAACCCAAAGGCCTGAGCCCTTGCAGACATCGGCAGCTGTCTTGCTCCAACACGTGGACTTTGGTGAGAGAAGAAATTTATGCTTTGTGGCCTGGTAACTGTAAGCTTCTACCCCCAAATAAATACCCTTTATAAAGACTGACCAATTATTGGTATATTTCCAAAGGCACCCCTTTGGCTGACTAATACACATAGTATAAGTGTTCATGAGTATAATTACAGGTCCCTCTTGATTGTTGCAACGAATTTCATTCACAAATCAAACTTCAATCAAATTTATAGAAAGGCATGCATGTGAATCAGAACTTGGTTTGAATCTCAGTTTTGTCATTTACTAGTCTGTGACCAAAGGACAAATTATTTAAACTTCCTAAGACACATAATTTCAGCTGTGAACTGAATGTAACACGTTTATTGCCCAAAGGTCATTGCAAGAATTGCCACAGAACCTGCGTTTAATTTGGCTGGTGCATTGTTTGGCACATAATAAGTGCTCAATAAGCAGTAGCTATTTTTATCATCATCATCATCATCATCATTATCATGATCATGTGTTATAGAACTGCTGACAGTTTCAACTTTGAAGGAGAATCACTCCATTAAACAAATAAAAGATAGAGATGGAAACATTCATCGTAATAAGTAATATCATTAAAATTCAAAGATATTCTCTAGGAATAACAGTCCCATCCGAAGCAAGAAACCCCATTTCTATGATTATAGGTATATAGTCCGGAGAGACTAAATTGAAGAATGATGCTAGGTAATTGTATTAGAATAATTCCACACTAACACGTGTCATTGGTATCAAAGGTCTTGTCATTAGGGTAAAATCTTAAGCTAAACAAAATTCATCTCCAAGTCACCTGCTTCCAAATATGTTTTTCTCATAATCCCTTCAATAAACACAATTTGAATGCTTTTATATTGATATTGATTGTGTTAATAATATATCACAGGGTAAACACTTCCAACATAATTTTTGGGGAGAAGAGAATGATGGAAAAAAAGATATAATTTAATATTTTCAGAAAGTATGTTTAAAAAGTAACACCCAGTAGCATGTGTAAAACTTTGGTCTTAGCCAATCATTCTGTTTTCAAAAGAAAATGTAGAAATAGCCTCCAGTCCTAGGTCTTTTAACTTTACCCTTTAATTAATTCTATTTTCATCTTCTTTTTTCCCTTAAATGTCTTTTTTTTGTTACATATCCCCCCCTTTCTGTTTGTTCTTGCTGTGTTCATTTTTGCGTTCTTCTGTGTCTGCTCTGTCTCCCCCCATTGCGGCCATGCACCGAGTCAGCTCACCGCGCAGGCAGCCTGCCCCGCTCGTGGGCGGCTCTGCTCTGCTCATGGGCAGCTCTGCTTTGTTCGCAGATGACTTGCCCTGCCTGTGGCAGCTTTGCCCTGCCCATGGTGGCTTTTTGCCCTGCCCATGGCAGCTCTGCCCCACCCACGGCAGCTTGCCCTCTCAAGGCGGTCTGCCTGCTTGGAGAGGCCCTAGGAACCGAATCCGGGGCCTCCCATGTGGTGACCCGGTGCCCTATCCACTGGGCTACAGCCGGCCCCCTCCTTAAATGTCTTTTTATCAGAGGAAATATGCAACATAAAAATGAATACAAACAGTAAAGAAGCAAAAATTTACTAAATACAATTTTCTTCCTCTCTCTCCATATATATACACATATAATGCAGTGAATGAAAGTTAATGCCATTCAATAGTAGTGCAATCAATTCAGTATTTTCTCTTTGTGTGATTTTTAAAATTTCATAGTTTATCACATTATCTATGCAGAAAAGCAATGTCTCTTAAAACACTGCAGTTCAATATTATTTGAATATTTAGGCAACTATATTTTCACTACTGTTTAAACCCCTAATACTTGAATGAGCAGGTGGAAACCTAAAATATTACCCTGTTTAAAAGTTGCATAAGTGGTAACAAGAGTGACAGTATATTTGCAATTTCCTTCTGTGGTTATTTGAAGCAGTATATACCCCCAGAAAATCATGTTTTTAAGACAATCCATTCCTGTGGGTGTAAACTTTTGTAAGCAGGACCTTTTCATGAAGTTATTTCAGTTAAAGCATGGCTTGGGGCAGGTCTTCAGCTTCTTACTGGAGTCTTTTACAAAGAGAATAAACAAGAGAGAGAAAGTCACAGAAACAGGAAGATGAAAACAAGGAAATCTGAAAGAGAAGAGACACCAGCAGACATATTCTTTGCCATATGACAGAGGACCCCAAAGTTGCTGGCAGGTAGTTTTGGGGAAGAAAGCCTCACCTGATGATACCTTGATTTGGGCATTTTTCTGTCTCAAAACTATAAGATTGTAAACTAGTAAATTCCCATAGTTAATGTCAATGCATTTCATGGTATCTACTTTGAGCAACTTAGCAAACTAAGTTGTGATGCTAAGAATCTTCACAATGATCTTTACGATTAACTCGATTGACAAAGTCTCAGAAGCAAATGTCATGATATCGCTTTATCATGCTCTATAAATATAAGTGTAGATTGGACAATAGCTTATTCATGCATTCTTTTGACTCACATAAAGCACACTGCCCTTTCCTTTACTCAGCTGATTAATTTTAGACCAAATGAGTCTTCAGGGCTGTCATCTCTGTACAACTGGAATAAGCATTAAACAATTGGCTCCTCTGTTGACTCCATTGAAACAGAAAACAACATCATCTAGTTCCAGGAACTACTTTTAAATTCCAGCTGCAAACACTTTGTCATTTTTATACGATCATCTTAGCAGAAAAATAAAATATAGCTCTCTAGGAAGAAATCCTCTTACAGAGTGCATGGACCTTGTGTACCCAATGACAACATAGATGATAAATATAGAACAGTCCCAGGAGAAAACTCCCCCAGCTTCCCTGCACCAGTGTATCCATTATGCTGGCATATAAAAAGGCCATGTGCTCTTGAAAATGAAATCCAAATGAGTCATTCTTCATCTCACACTCCATCTTTCATAGATCGTATGAATATTATTCTACTGAGCAAATGGAAAGTTCTAAATGTACATTTTAAAAATTCAGTTTGACTGGCATTTATTGAACATATACCAGAAGAAAAGGAACTATGCTAGGCACTGGAGGATGACAGAGATAGACAACATGGACTTCAGAGAAATGTGTTCAAAAAAAATCTCCTAATAGAAATATGGTGAAAGATGATATTTTTAGTCAATCAGAAAAGATATAACATCTCAGACTAATTTGGTCCCCAAATACTTGAAATTTGAGGACCACTAGTCTTATTAGTTTGCAAGTCCTCTCACAGTAAAGATTAATAACAATATATATAGGTTTTTCTATGTAAATATTTTAATTCTCATAACTTGTTATATAGCTAAGTATTTGCTCAATTTATTGAAGTATATATAATAAAAACTCTTTGGAAATAAAAATAATCCTTTACTTTTCAATTGGTATGTTTGCAACCACATAGTACAATTGAAATTACTATCCGTTGATAACTAACTCATCCTATCGACGATTTTTATTTTAAATAAAATTAGTCATTTTTTACATAGAAAAATCTTTTCTTCTTATATTGTTTTCTTCTCATATTTTTAGCTGGTCCGAATAGAGGAAGGCATTGAGTTTTCACAGATGGCCCTAATTGATTAATATTGTGGAACAGTTTGGGCAAAAATAAACTTTTTTCTTATAGCATGTACTGTTCCTCTATGCCAAAAACATTCAGCCTAGAAATGCATTTTACAAATGGTGTGATATTCTATTGAGAAGAAATTATGCAGTGTTTTCACCTTTGAGTTACATCATGTTTTCTTCACGTTGCTGCCTTAAGTCTGTTATGAATTTGTGATTCCTGAAAATTTCAAAAAGGTATAATTTAAAAACATAAAAAGATTTTAACGAAGATTTTGTTTGACAGGAGTTAGAAAAGTTTTGGAAAGAATAAATGCTTTAGCAAATTTTATTTTACAGGGCTAAATTAAGAGGAAAATAGTACAGAAAAGAGAATTCTGGGCAGTTAGCAACTGGAGTATATGGATTTTAGTTTTATCTTTAGTCTTGTCTGTGGACTTAGGCAAACCATTTAATGTTTGATATATTCAGTTTCCTTATTTATTTTAAAGTGAATGTTTAACAGGTTTTCTGTACAAATTTTGAAATACAATTTTTAAAATTAAATATACTAGGGATGATTCAATCTACTCAAATCTGGCTCTAAGGGAACAATTTACCAAGATTGCACCACAAAACTCAGGGGTACCCAAGGCACTTTCATTGTCAAAACTCTTCATGGTAATGCCAAGACATTATTTGCCTTCTCTATTTGGTTGACATTTGTGCTGGTGGTGCAAGAGCAATAATGGGTAAAACTGCTAGTGTCTTAGGAATCAAGATATTGATACCATTCTTCATTAACACACTCACAAAAATACATTTTTTAAAAGAATGAAAATTTCACTTAAAATGCCTTGATGAAGCAGTGAAAAAATTCTTTTGTTAAAAATCACAGCTTGGAATACAAACACAAGACTTTTAAAATTGTCCCCGTGATGAATTCACAAGTGCAAATAAAGTACTTTTGCTTCATACCCACCTTCAAATGATTGTCTCCTGCAAAAAGCATTTGTGTGTTTGCTTAAGTTGAGAGAGCTGAACTAGGCAATTTCTTCATGAGAAGTCATTTTTACTTGAAAGAATAACTGATATGTGATGGTCATTTAGACTTGGGTATTTGGCAGCTATTTTCTAAAACAATTAATGAAGTGATCCTTCCACCTCAAGGAAAAGAAGTGACAGTATTTTCCAAATTTAAAATTCAATCTTGCAAATGAAAATTAGAATTTTGGAAAAATAGTACCCTCCTATGTGAGCTTGATATCATGCCAACCCTTACGATTTTTCTCATCAGATCAACGGTGATATTAATAAATGTAATTTTAAAAAAATATTATATATTGAAATGTGTCAATACTGGTAGATATATATAACTCAGTGAATCAGTATTTTTCAAAAAAGCCATTGCATGGTATTATAAAATCATGTGTGAGTAAAATACACATTCAAAAGTTAAGATAGAATACTGGATTAATGTAGCAGAATACAAAAAGTCCATGGATGTGGTTTCAGATTCTGCATTGTACTTCATGTTTAAGAAGCTACCACTTGTTGAGTTTGGTGCTGTTTCAAAGAAGAGTAATCGTAATTATCTGTAAAGGCTTTTGAAATTTGTTCTTATTTCAAAAGCTATCTGTGTGAGATCAGATTTTCATTATATAGTTTAACTAAAACATATATTACAGCATATTTAGTGTAGGTAGAAATATAAAAATCCAGCTGCCTTTTCAAAAGACAAATAGTAAAGGAATTTGCAAAAATGCAAAAATGATGCCATACTTCTTGACAATTTTTTGTGCTACAAAATATGACTATTTTTCATGAAAAGATAATTTATGGTAACATGTAATCAATTTATTAATATTTTTTATAAATGAATTAATAAATATATATACTTAAACTTCAATTTTAATTTCTAATCCAGTGACTATCACTAGATAAAGCTGAAATAAACATTTTTGGGGTCCTCAATGATTTCTAACAGTGTAAAAATTCTTTCAATAAAAGTTTTTGAGATCCACTGCTTCTAAGGAACAATAATTTCCCTTTTAGTTTTCTTTCTTTCTCATGTGACCATTATGCATTGCCATTATTACTAGATAATATCTTTGACAAGAAGACTAAATAGTCTATTTTATTGGGGAGAAAAGGGCTAGGATAGGTAGAGGCCAATTTACTGTTGTCTGCATAGGAAGTTACAGTGTAGAGTTCCCTAGATTTTGGAAATATAAGTTGGACAAGTAAGGACATAAAATTAAGATGTAATCAGTGAGATTTACAGAATAAGATAGGTCAGCTATCAAAGAAAAAAGAAAAGAATCTGAAAATTTAATGTTGGCCTATTCTAATGTAAAAAGTTGCATTGCTTATTCTATGTTAGTAAAACATTTGCCAAACTAGAAGAGAAAGAATACATTAAAAAGAAAAGATGTCATTGTCATAAGTCCATGAGTTGATCTTTTAAACATACTGCTACTACGAACAATAATAAAAAAATAATATTAATCATAATAATAGCTGCATATTGATATTTAACTTTATCCCTGGATCACACTAGAAGAAAATGAATACTCAGGATTTAGTTTTCACTTGTTTGACTCCAGAGACCATGTGCTCTTATCCACCATATCCTGACCACAGAAGAGGTATGTATACTCTGTCTCAGACAGGGAAATTTCTTAGATTTCACAGCCAGTTAAACTTGCCTCCGCAATAAACTATACTCCTTTCCTTCGATTCTCTCTAACCATGTCATAATCAATTATATATTTTTTGTTTGCTAATCACAACTCATTCTAGAAGCAATCATCCCTAGATGGTGACAGGTTGAGTTCATGGAAGTAAAATGTGGTAGACAAGTCTTGGTCTGCAGAGAGCTCACTGAAGGGCTGTTCCGGGAGGCAGACTGGCTGTCCCACCCAAATCACTTCTACAGAACCTCTGCTCTGCCACCCAATAGCTACACGTCCCAGCGCAGGATAGTTAAAACTCAAGTTTTTAATGTGGTTATACATTCTTACAGAATTCTTATGAGAAAAGTACTGTCTCACAGGAAATAGGAAATACTTTTAATATCGTATATGAAGGAACTAGAATACACAGATATAGCTCCCAAATGGGAAGGAACTCTGCTCTTCCATTATTTGTGCCCATGCTTTTCCTCCACACTGTTGGCTGCTCTGAGCCTGTCACCTTATCTATCATCTGCAGGTTGGAGAAATTGGTCTCAGATTAGTTCATTTCAAATGCCACCATCTATTTGCTGAGCTAAGAAAATAAATCATTTTAGATATTAATACAAGTAAATATTGGATCAAAGTACTAAAGAATGGATTGTGAAGATAATCCAGAAATACATTTCCTGTGAGCATTGTCACAGGATTAAGGAGAAGAAGACTGCTGGATTTCTATGCAGTTTTTCTCTCATCCATGCTATTTCCCTAATGATTATTCACTGGTTTTGTCTGCGACTGCATATAGACACTCATGTGCTTTCTAAATTTCTCTTATTCCCAAACTCATTCTCAAAATGGATCTTGACCATGTTGTAGATGTCATTGATGTGCTTCTTTTCCTGACAATTGAGGAAAGAATTATGAGATCCCTTCACCTTATAATAATGAGAGATATCATGATATGGTCTTTAGATGGATTTGAGCAGATTATCCTATGAAGGTCAAGTCTGAAGACATAGAAACTGTGCTTTTAAATTTGATTCTGCTATGTCACTCTGGATAAATTTTATAACCCCTCTAACATGGTTTATTCATTGGTAAAAACTCAATGAAAAACATGGGGAATAAATTGATCATAAAGCATATCAGTACAGCCTTTGGCAAATGCAAAGACTCAATAAATGTTAACCATTAAAAGAATTATTGGGGAGCAATTAGCTTTTTTTATTCATCCACTGGTATTTTCATGCACATGAAATTGTGCAGTTTCTGATAGTCAAAATGTATTCAAGAATCTGGCTTGAGAAAGATGGCCATAATTAGATTAGATTAGAGTGCTGAAATTAGAGTGCTGAGACAGAGGGGAAGATTAGAGTGCTGAGACAGAGGGGAGAAAACATAAATTCTGAAAATTGAAGTTTCTTGAAATTTATCTTATTATGGTACTCTGATACAATGTTCATATACAGAAGACTAATTATGGTAGTTTGAATTATGTATCCCAATTTAGACAAATTTTTAAACTTAACTCACATTTCTACAGATAAGCTCATTGTAAAAAATAATCTTTTTAGTTAGGTATGGCCCAACTGAAAGTGGTGGAGTCTTAATCCAGATTATTGGAGGCTTTATAAAGAGAAAGAAACTGGAGCCCAGAGTTAAGAGAAAGACATGGGGAGGAGCTGGAAGCTGGAAGGCAATGGAACATGGAAGAAAAAGGAACCATGTGACAAGAGGCAGGGATACAAACCAAGGAACCCCAAAGATTGTCAACAGCTAGGTGGCACCTCAATTTTGGACTTTCCCTAGCATCAAAGCTGTTAGCCAATAAAGTCCCCTTGTTTAAACCAGCCCATTGTGTGTAATTTGTAATAGCAGACTGGAAAGAAAGACGCTGATAGAGGGCCATCTAAGTAATGATGATGCTTCAGGCTTTTTCTAGTATAGTACTCCTTATACAATTACTTTCCGGAAACTTTGAAATAAGCTGTTTATATCTTCATCACTTAAGAGCAATAATTTAGAAAAACTAGACTGGAGACATTTCTGTAGAATACAGAGATAGATTAAATTATTGGTGAATTTAGTTTTGAAAAATAAAATAGTAATTTTATTAATTTTATTAATATTGAATATATTAAAGACTTTAAATTTAAGATTAAATTACCTTTTAATATCTTTTGACATACTATAGATTGAAATTAAGAAAACATTAAGCTGTATTATCAGAGACAAGGAATTTATATTTCTTTCCCAAAAGGCATCATCTCTAGAGAGAATAAAACAGTCAATGGAGTCGAGGTATTTTGGAAGGAAGATTAAATCTGTTTTGTTTTTTTGCTAGTACAGCATACAAAAACATTTGATTTTTGAAAATGATAAATTAGGAGCAGTAAAATATGTTAGCGCTAATATTTACACAGGTACAGTATGTAATGCTGTGTAGAGCAGAATTTTAATTAACACTTCATGAACTTAATAGAGATTGTAATTTATGTTGGTATCAATATTCTCTCAGAGGAATGCCATTAGTTTTGATTTGTTTCTTTCCATGCCTTTACCTATGGGCTCTTGCACTGTCACTTTGAATTAGACTAATTTATCGTATTTATTTTCTCCATACATTCAATTTAAAATTTTAAACACTCTGGAATAGCATAAGATGCATGGAAATGTTATTATAGGCTCAATTAATTAACTTCTTAACACCCCCATACCTCTTCTTAAAGGTTTCTATCACTTCTCTGAATATTTAGTTTTGTCCTAAGGGGCAGAATTTAATTTCCTCAAAGATAACAAGATCCAGGAGTTACCCTGTGATTTTTCTGTTCACGTTTATACAACTCAGACTGTCATCATAAATAGATTGTGAGCTTTCTGAAGCCCCTATGACTTACAGTTCTTATGTGTTTCACACAGATCCTGGCATTGAGCTGTTTATTCACATATTGCTTGCTCTGTGGGGTGCTCTGACAGGCTTTATGCTAAGTACTGACCAAACACAGATAAAAGACAAAAATCCCTGCCCTGAGAAATTCAGTGTAGTGAGTAGTAGAAAAATCGACATGCAATTGAAGTCAAGTGTGAGCCATGCTCTGATAAAATAAAAGATAGTGATATAAAGGTAACAGACAATCCCCCAGACACAAATTTAATGCTTTTGTTTCTTCCAAAGGGTTAAAAAATAAATACAAGTGAGAAAAATACTGAAAAGGAGCTTTGCGAGTCTCAAAGGTTCTGGTTAAGGCCAGTGACAGAAACAGAGGAGTCTGACCTGTGAAAGAGATGTAGAATTATGAGTTGGGATGGTAGATAGTAATTTGAAACTAGGAGGATAGTATAGTAACATTAACAAATTCAAGATTCAGGGTTGATTTATTCAGGGCTAGAATTTCCAAGGAAGGTCTTAAGTACAGCAAAGGCCAAATGTCCAAGTAAATTAGGAGACAGATCCAGCAGCTCTCTTAGCCCTGTAAGATTCAAGTTTGGAGTAGAAAATCCAGTTCTTTGGTACATTTTTACTGAATCTTTAGAATGGAAAATTTATTACAGTAAAAGTTTATAGTTCAGAGGTTATGAAAATGTCAAAATCAAGGCTCCATCAGAGATGCTTTCTCACCAAGGTCAGTGATTGATGATCCTGGTGTCCCATGACATGGTGAGGCAAGATGGCAGTTGATCTCTGCGTAGGTACTTGCCTTCTCTTCTAGGTTCACCGTCTCCTGGAGCTCACCTATGGGCAATCAGACATATGGCTTGTCTATGCCCATGCCCCCTCTCTCAGACTTGGCTGCTCCACTTTCTCCCTGAGCCCACTTGTGGGCTATCAGACAAATGGCCCCTTTCTTCAGCCTTGAATTGCTCTGTGGGCCCAGCCTCTTGGAGGCTTCTAGTCTCAGCTTCAGCTGCTAGCGATCCGATTCTCAAGTCCTCTCTCACATAGCAGGGTCAAAAATGGCGGTGCTTCCTTTTCTGTGTATCTTCTTTCTCTTTGTGTCTTTGTTTATATAAGGCTCCAGTAAACAGGTAAAGACACACCTGAGTCACAACTCACTGAGGCAATCCAAACAAAATCGATCTAATCTAGTGATCTAATCAAGGCCCCTTAACTGAATCTAATGCAATAAAAGAATCTCACACCCACAGGAATGAATTATTTCAAAAACATAATCTTTTCTTTGGATTCACCAAATTCAAACTCCCACACTTTACTATATCTTCTTTGTAGATGGAACAACATTAGGCCCTTAGGGTAGGGGGAGTACAGAAGGAGAGAGTGAAAAAATGAATAAAAAGTATTTTTTGATTTGTAGTATGGCACAAAGACAAACGCATTGATAAAGATCATTTAATCAATATGATAAATATTGTAAAATTAGGAGAAGCAAGCCATAGAAATTTAAAGAAAAGATACATTACTTTGGTCTAACTCACCAGGGAAATCTTGCTAGATGGATGTTAATGATGGTGCAACTTGTGGGATCGGCAGATTTTAGTAGCCTGGAATAAGTGTGGAACAAAATTATCCATGCATATGTGATGGAATTAACATCACAGTAGAACACAGGATATCATACCTTGGGAACATTTAGAGGCTTATCAAGTCAATCTCTTTGATTGACAGATGAAGAAATTGAGACTCAAAGAAATAAAGTGACTTACCTAAGGAAACACAGTTAATAAATAGGAGTCATAGGACCATTATTCACATTTCCCAATTGCCAATCTTAAGCTTTTTGCATTATTCTCTTCTTTTATTTCCTTTGCTGATGAATTCTCAAATATACAATTTTTCATGAAAAAAAAATTCAATATTATGCACCTCTAAGGTCTTTTCATAGGTTATGGAAACTCATAACTTACAAGTTATAAAATAAAATATTCATAAAATATTAAGACTACAGACTCAATGTGTAAAAATATACTGTACTCTGGAGTCATATAACACGGCCCTAACGATTTCAAACTACACTACATGGTGACCACTATTAGCTCCAATTTATAATAAGGATTTTATTCTTCCCAAGGCAATGAGAGTAAATCCCCACGCAATTTATTAGTCTAACTTGTTCCAAGCAATTTAAAGTTGTGGATTATTAAATGAAATATGGCATTATTTTGTGGCATTGTGTGACTTGAATGGAAATGAATTGAAGAAAATAGACTTAATTTGCCATGGAACACATGCTATTAACTGGTTGAAAGTTTTGTGTATTACCACACAAAGGGAATGTAGAGAAAATAAGTAATTAACGCAAATAACTTGGTCATCATGGGACATTTTGTCACCTTCTTAAGCCCTGTTAGGTATAATACTTTTCAGATGATTCACTTGTGTTTCTAGGTAGAATGCCAATGCTTTCTATGGGTATTGACAGCTGTGATACAAGCAAGCATTATAAAGGAATAAGAAAAACTTGAGAAGTATTAAGTGTCTCTTTTTATTCTTTTGGAAATCTTGAAAGTTTTAATAAGCTTTTTAAGATTCTTCCTTATGTTCATTTGAATTTTCTATAACTCCTCTATATTCTTAAAATTTTTGAAATTCACAGATTGAAATTTCGGGTACAAGAAATCATACACTCTGAATCTTGCTATGGCTACTTTTATTAGATTTGTTTAAAATATGAATAAAGCTATGCCATACCTTCTTATGACTATTAATTAATTCAAGACTGCGAATTAAGAGTCTGTAAAGAAAAACACAAAAATTTTCACTTTTCCCAATTATACAAATAAATTAATAATTTAAATAAATACAGCACTTTTAAATAAAGTTCAGCTAATGCTCATACAGATATGAAAAATAAATCAGAAACTTGGGAACGCTCTTCCTCATTTTTCAACATTGCAGCATTTTCATGATTCCAGACAAGATACTACCTTATTTTTCTTAATCTATCCATAGCAAAATATATTACTCATATTTAGATAAATGTACACAATGTATATCTCAATGCATTAGTTCACAAAATGAAAAGCCATGTAACCTTACTAGTATTTCCCAGAATTCCTTCCAAGTCCTCTTTCAGTTGTTACTCAGTTCTAGTCCCGAATAACAGACTTTTATGGTAATCTGTTTCCTGTCTCTCTTTTTGATTTTTAGCACCTAAGCATTTAACCCTAAATATAACGTCTACCTTAGTTTTTAATGAATTGAATAATTTAATATATTTATAGAAATAGCCATGTTAATGGACATATTATATAAATAATCAATTATACATAACTTCGTATGCACATAATCTTCCACATTTCTCTTGGTGGACATACATACCCATTTCTGTGTGATTAACCCTAAGAGGGGAATTGCTGGCTCATGTGGTACCCACATACGCACCTTCAATATATGATGCCTAACTAATTGCAAAAATAAGGATGAATTATAAATCTACCAGCAGTATATGAAACTTCCTATTGCTCCAAATTCTCATCAAAACTTGATATTGTCAGGTTTTAATTATGGCATTCTGTAGGTATGTAGATATATTTCATTGAGTATATCTATGTGTGTATTTTCCAGAAATATAACCAAATATTCTTTTTCTAGTATAAGAATCTTATATAAAATACTATTTGAAAAATAGAAAAAAATTATTATTGAAAATTTCATAATTTTTTATCATGCACATGAAAATATTATGTATTATTCTTATGAACAAAGATATCAATCAGTAGGAGTCTGTGAGTTTTGGATAGAGATTTTTATGTATTACAAAACACAATCTTGAGTCCTTTAACTGGGAAAATATATAGGCTTTTAAAAACATGGCTAGAATCTTTGCACAATGTTTTTAAAAAATACATATGTATGATAACTATGTTCAATATATCATAGAATTCTAGCTCTTCACATCATATTTAGTTTTCAGTAACATAGCACTTCAGTTCAATCACTTCAATTTATAGTTCTTAATATTAATTGAGAAAGCAAACTAAATAGTAAACCATTTTCATAAAGTTTGTAATTAGAGAACAGTTTGTACTTCAGTATGGAACTCTAAAAATTTTGGAATGTATTTCAGACTATCACTTCATTTTCAGAAGCAAGTTTCAATGTAGGACATTAATCTTGCCAAATAATTTTCCTAAAGATACAATTTTGCTTGGACTGAACAAATCAAATAATACTTTTTTGTGACTACTTGTTGAAGTCCTTTCAGAGAAATAAGCAAAGTGTTTAGAAGGCTTTTAATGTCGATCTCAAAAGAGATTTTACCTTGGAGGAAATACAAATAGTCAATATATTTCAACAGCTTGAAAAACCAATTTAGTACCATGTCATGTCCCAGTCTCCCAACCTTCATATTTTACAACAGATCTCCAAGGCATGGATGTAATCATGCAAATAGAGCATTAATTTTTCTTTAGTTCAGCGTGTTAAATAAAAACAAACAGACAAAAATAAGTCAAAACAGAAAACAAAAAATAACTTGCTTAGGCATTTAAATTTTTTTATAGTAGTGCTTCTCTCCTTGTATTTGTCCTTGACTGAAGGAGCTGCCTTACCCAACATGATGCCCACACCTTAGGGCATCCTACATCTAATGACAGGTTGATATGGGCATAACTGTCCAGATTACTTGCCTTAACTTGCAGCATCCTGGGTCATTCTAGCTACTGACTCTCAGTATGATTGACTCAGGCCTTTATCATGTTCTGTAGAGCTCAATTTTTGCCTCTTTCCAAACCTGCTTCCTTCTTTCCTGGATAGGTGTTCATCCTTGGAAGACTCTCCAATAAATTTCCGGCATGAATCTCCTTTTCAGAATCTGCTTCCACATTCTAGTTTCAGAACTAGAGTTAGTGCCCGGAGAAGTCCAAGAAAGCAGACTTTGAATGAGGATTGTGAAGCTAAGTCACCTGCCAGTCTGCTGGCATTGAGTAACCATCACTGGTTCTAGGTGGAACGTTGAGAATCCCTGACATGTTGTAGCAATGCAATTGTTATGACTTTCACTGAACTGAGCTGGCATGCTGGTAGAGAGAAATGTAATGGTTGTTGTAAGGTATAAGGCATTCAAGATGCATTGGTAAAATCAAGGTTATGAGAAAAATGGAACTGGGATAGCTGTTGCTGGGTAAAGTAAATGCTTTAGCCAGAGGTTACCGTGGAATCTATAAAGAGACTCTCATATCCTTCATCCAAAGACAGAAATAGTCAAACTCTATGACTAGGGTTCAATATTAACAGTAGCAGAAATCCAAAGAAGGTTGAATTATCAGTCCTGACAGATCTATTATACTTAGGTTAGGGTCTTGGTTGAAGAGTAGGAGAGTAAGACATGGGATGGGAACATCTTGGCTGAGTCACTTGAAAATCTTGAATTTTCAAGATTTCTCTGAGAATCAAATTTCTCTGAACATTTAGCCTACTTCTTCCTGCAGAGACCTCTTCCATGCAAGACAAGAAGTATTCCCAACCTCCAGGAACCACCCTCAATAAATAGACTAATAAGCTGGGTTAAGTCAAATAAAGTGCTAGACTTCATAAGGTAGGAACAAAACAGTTTTCCAAAGAATTACATATTCTAGCCAATATGTAATTATAGGGACCAGAAATATACTTGTTACTGGATTCTGAAGGTGCTAGATCAAAGGAAGATGTGTGGAAAACAAAGTTGATTAAGGGAGTAGCTATCAATAAGGAAACATATTCTTATGATACTGGATATGACATCTCGGCAAGGACACTTAGAGATGGTGCTAACATGCTCTTAGGATTGCTGTTAGAAGCGTGAAGAAATAGACAGACACATCAAATAAAGTAAAAATGCCAGAACTTCTATGGTAGATAGTGGAAGAAGGAATCAAAAGGCTCAGAGAATGCTACAGTGGATATAATAAATAAGGTTGGAAAACTCACCAGATGAGCATGTTCTGTGAAAAGGCTTGAAGAACCCCCATTTATCAATCAATAAAAAATTTTCTGTTAAGAGGGGTACCAGCATCACTGAGAAAATCAGTGGTGGCTATGCTCTGTAAGTCAGGGTTGATGGTAAGAGATGAAGTTTCAGAACAGGGCTTCCTGATAGCAATGAGGGTAATGGGAATTGAAAATAATAGAGGCACTTTCATCTGGATTCTGTGTCATTTAGAGAAGGCCCAATTATTCTTTGAGTACTTCTTTTCATTCTGGTGCAAGTTTTCCAGGCCCATCTTGTACTTTCTTTACACTAGTCCAGGAATTTGTCATTTCTCTGAGAAGCCCAGTTTCCCTTTAGTGTGCAGAATGGAATTTCAAAACCAATATCCAGATAGTAGGTGTGCTCATCATTTTGGGAATATCACTGATCCTCAGCCCTCTGGGTGGAAAGAACTAGGGAATGTATATATTCACACACATATGAATAGATGTGAACATACATACTTACATATATGTTTATTTCTATATTGGTTAATGTACATTGCACAGCATGAACTCACACCAATATATCCAATTCCAATGCAATGCTACAGACTTTGTGCCTGTTTTCTCCTATTCCATATATGTAACTCCCTTCTCCAACAGTAAAATGCCTGTCTCCTATTATCCTCAATATGTTTGCTTATCAATCAGTTCATCTCTATGTAATTCATCTACTCTCGCTGCAGCTGTCCCTTCTCCTACACAGATGCCCTTTCCAGGCCACTCAGGCTCTAACAAGCCACAACAATTCACGGTCTCAGCCTTTCCCCATGGACACTTTCTTCATTCATGCATGTTTTGACTCTTGGTCGCTAGATGGATGTCATATTACTCTGCAACCAGTTGCTGTCCTATCTGAATGCCCCCTTCATCCTGCTTGGGCTCCAGTGCCACATGTTAGGCCATCATCCCTCTCCCCCACCATGGACTATTACATCACTTTGCTTGGGCACTAACATTTTGTGTTGATCTGTCTTCCAGGATGATGTCCCTCTCATCCTGCTTGTGTGACAAGCTCCAATGACGTGTGGATCCACTTACCTCCATCACTTTGGTCCAGGTTACCTTCCTCCAAAGACACCCTCCTAAACCCACTTTGAATCCTACATTCCATGCTGAATTGGCCACTCACCCTGCTTGAATTCCAATACCCCATGATAGTACACTCGATCACATAGGCATCTTCCTCATTCTACTTGGGCCCCAATAGCCAGTGTTGATCTGCCTCCTACATTGATGTCTCTTTCATCACAGTGCAGTTCTGATGTCCTCCATCAGGCCATACCACCACAACTCCTGCCTGGACACTTTAATGTTTAATATTTAATGAGTTAATGTGGTATTATTGAGACAGAGATTCTTCTTGTTCTTGTTCTCCTCACCACAAGAATTATTATTGTTTTTTAATAGTCAACATTAATTTATATTTACTGACATATATACTTTTTTCTCCTTTCTTTGTTGAATCACCTGTCTTCCTTCTGACACATTTCTTTTTCTTCTACCTAAAGAATATCCTTTAATATTTCTTTTAGTGCAGATTGGCAAATGTTGAATTCCATCAAATTATTTTTTTTCTGAAATGCCATCATTTTATCTTATTTTTCAAGATATTTTCTCTGGGTATCAAAATCTAAGTTGACAGATATTCACTTTTATCATTTAAATATATAATTGAATTTCCCTTTGTTCTGATTGAGAAATCAGAATAAGTTAGGTTATGCTTCAGAAATAAACAACTCCTTATCTCAATCTTTCAATCTCCCAAACTGGATTAAAATCAAATTTTGATTCACACTCAAACAACATACATCATTTGGCTACAAATAATCCTAAATCAAGAATCCAGACTGAAGCTCTATACTCTTGAACTTTGCTGATAGTTATGACTACAGGAAGAAAATGTAGCAAATAGAGAACCGGTTCTTAAATTTTTTTTCACATAAATGACACATGTTACTTCTGCTCACATTTCATTCATCAGAGAAAGCCATATGGTCATATATCTGCAAAGTGGTGGGAAGTCTTATTCTACTATAAGGAGGCTGCTATTTTTTGTGAACACCTGTAATGGGTACCACCAGAGTTCAACTGCCATCCTAACTGATGCTTCTTTGAAGTTAATCTTTCATCACGTTCCCATCCAAGCTGTTTTTAAAATTTTCCTTCATCTTTATTTTCATCAGTTTTACCAAATGTGCCTAGATGCAGATTTCTTTATATTCATCTTTATTGAGGTTCATAGGTTTATTAGTCAGCCAAAGGGATGCTGATACAAAATACCAGAAATCGGTTGGTCTTTATAAAGGGTATTTATTTGGGGTAGAAGTCCACCGTTACCAGGCCATGAAGCATAAATTTGTTCCCTCACCAAAGTCCATTGCCAATTGTTGGAGCAAGACAGCTGCCAATGTTTGCCAGGATTCAGGCTCCTTGGGTTCTTTTCTTCCAGGGGCTCCATTTCTCTCTGGGCTCTACTCCTCTGTTTCCTCCACAAGGCCAGCTGTAGACTCTCAGGTGAATGGCTCATGTCTTTTCCCGGGGCCTTCTCTCCTTCCTCCTGACCAAGCTCTCTTACTTCCTGGGGCTCCAGCTCAAGACTCCAACATCAGAACTACTCCAACGCTGTCCTTTGCCATGCCTATTATATTTGATTCCCCGCCCACCAAGGGATGGGGCTCACTGTCCTACTGATGAGGCCCAGTCAATGCCCTAATCATAACTTAATCATGCCCAGATTAACAGACCAGTTTACAAGCATAATCTTATATCTATTTTTGGAATTCATAACTATATCAAACTGCCAAACTGCTACAATAGGGATTCATGAATCTGCATGAATTTTGTTGATTTCATCAGTTCTTCAATGGTCTCAATCATTATTGCTTGAAAAATTGCTTGTGCCCCATTTTATTTCATCTTTATTTCTGAGTTTCCAGTTGTTTATACGTTAGACGTTCTCATGATATTGTCTATGTTGCCTACTTTCTTTCTCTACTCTGTATCATTTTTTTTCACTTCGTGACTCATTCTGAATGTTTAATACCAACAAGCATTCTAGTTTATGAATTCCCCATTATTAATATAGTCTACTATTCTATTAAATGAATTCATTGATTTCTTAGGTATGGATATTGTACTTTTTTGTATCATGGCATATCTTCTTGATAATTGTAATTCTCTGCTAAATTTCTCAATGCTTTCTTTAATTCACTTAAACATAATCAACATGCATATTTTCAGTGTGTATCTAATAACTGCAATATAAGAAAACCTTGTGCTTCTTTCTATTGTTTGTTGTTTTGATAGCTTTTGTATATTTTTTTCTTTTCACATGGCATATATATTTTCTCTCTTCACATCCATAATCATGGATCTAAACACTGTATTTGCAAAATTGTTTATAAAATAAAATTGAGGGCTACAGTGGAGTTTCTTTCCTCCAGAGATAATTTGTATCTAGTTCTCAGAATTGGTGGTGAGGATTAGTTATTGAGGGGTATACCATTGAATTTTGGTTATGAAGATGATTTGAAGTTGATATATAAGAACTAAAGCAACTGTCCACAGTCCCTAAATTCTCCTACAATTCACACCTAATTTAGGAATACCTGGAATATAATCTATTTCCCATTGACTGCCATTGACGTTGAGTTTACCAAAGTCTTAACCTGGCTTCTCAAACTTTTAGATTGGAAAAGGCAACTGCTTTGGAGAAAAGAAGGTGCAAATGTTGGTTTCACCTTTCTGGAACTTGCTATTCCTCAAGAAGCTGGTCTGAGAATTTTTATATAGCTCAATGACTGATGACTTTAAGCAGAATATGGAATATATACCCTAAATCTTATTATTCATGCATGCCCATATCATTATTTCTCTTCCAACTGCAACATTATGTTGTTGATTAAAAAAACATTTAATATTGGCATTATACTTTTTTACTTGTATATTGCCAAACCTTCTCTCTCTGGATTTTCAGTTTTTCATCTATAGATATACTTTCCTGTTTTTCTTATTCCTATGTTTGCTGTTTATTGCCATTTCTCACATGTAACACCAAGGTGTCCTTTCCATAACCTACTATCTTGAAAGTCATCTGGGACTAAGGAGGATGCTTACTTTCTATTTTAGGTGGCCTCTGATTAAAATGTTAAATATTAAGAATAGGACCATCTTTGACAGATTTTCTTTTTTTATATTTCCTTAGTTAAAACTGATTAACACCTATGTAAAAAAGGAAATACAGTGCCTTGTGGTATGTAGAAAGAGTGAAAAATTATGGTGTTGACTGTGTTAAAATCATAAAGATTTTTTACAGAGTGAGGGGTTTACTTAGTGTAAACACCAAGAGTAGTATCTTCAAATGAAGTGATTTATTTATATTAGTGTTATTTTGTCTTAATATAATTACTTAAAGCGCAATTCATATATAAATCAAATTAATTAATACTATAAAACCATAGCCACCACAATTCTATTTTTTCCAGCAATCTTAATCAATAATATGAAAATGAGGAAGAAAATTAAAGTACAAAATCAGCCTCTGTCAAAAGCAAGCAAGCACAAGCAATCCAGAAAAATCAATTACCATATAAACTTGATTTATTCTGCAAGTGACATTCTATTATTATATTTGCTTAAGTACATAAAATTAATAGTAATTGTAAGCAGAGTGATTTGAGAATAAAAATGAAAAAACATAATGAAACAATGCTATTATCCAAGTGTTAAGTGCATTTTTGAAAAAGAAAAAGCAAGGCATGAAAGATTATTCATTTCTGAACTTAAACTAAGTTTCTTGTCTAACTACTGTATAATTGACGTTTTTATTGTTTCCTTTAGAATTCCCAATAAACTTGAATTAAAATAATACAAAATAATTACCTATGTGACCCATTTTTATATACAATTTTCCACACTACTTATAGAAATACCAATACTTATTCAAATTAAGAATATGTTAAATTTGGCTAATTAAACCTGCCAACCTTTGGACATAGTTTTGTTTTCTAGGTATAAAATGGTGAATCTTTCCTGATTCATGTCCAAAATATCTAAAAAAAATCCCACAAATACAATGTATTGTTATCAAATAAATACCAATAATCCCCTTTTCATAAATAGAGAACTTCTTTGACCCAGTGAATGTTTTCTGTGTAATCCAATCTAAGGTAGTATTAAAGACAGTAATAGGAATTCATCCTAAATCACTTAATATTTTTTATAAAGAATCTCTTATACTGTGCCATTTAGTTTGCTTCATTTATATTTTTTGAAGCAATTAGTTTTGGTTTTTGATTATGGAAAATATTCTACAATCAAAAGACACTAACTTTGAGTGATTGTTTTATTAACGATAAAAGAAGTGAATTACATTATTTGTGTTAAAATATGATGAAGTCATATTTGAGACTATGTTTTATATATCTAGAAGTATTCAGACTGGATTGGTTTGTCAAAAATATGTTTGAGGCGTTTCAAACTCTTAATTGTTGGTGGTCGTGGTATGTTTGAATAGGAGACATTTAATTTTCCCCTGATAACTTATAGTAAATCAAATATTTGATTTGACACCTATGTACAAATTACTGTGAGAGAGAAAAAAAAATTGTAAAAGGGAAGCAGATGTGGCTTAAGTGATTGGGCTCACGCTTACCACATGGGAGATCTGTGGTTCGGTTCCCAGTGTCTCCTAAAGAAACAAAGAAGACAAACAGACACAGCAAATGCAAACAATGACGGGGTAGGGAGAGATAAATAAATAAAGTAATTTAAAAATATTTTTAAAAATTGTATTCTTGAGTATCAAAAAAGTCAGGTTTTTTTTTTTTGGAGAGTTAAGATATATGCTTATATATGCATTTATATAAGTAAAATTTGGGTTCCCAGAAAGTTCATATGTTACCAATTGAAAACTAGGAAAATTTAAGTGCTATAGTTTTTTTGAATGAAAGATCATACTTCCATATGGGGTGCTCAATAAAAGCTTATTAAAAGGGCAGAAGCCAGAGTTTCTCAGAAATTATATTAGGCTTGGCTTAGTTTTCAGA
>PVKH010003850.1:0-24265 GCA_004027955.1 Chaetophractus vellerosus
CAAGGAAGCTATGAAAATGTCTAAGGCTGCAAAGAGGTCTCATGTCCCTCTCTTGTCCAGGGAACACAGGGCTGTGCTAGGCACTGCCCCGGGAATTCTCATTCAATGCCCACACACCCTTTATAAGCAGCCTTGTTGACTCAAGTCCCTTTCACCACCAGTCACTCCCACCTCTTCATTTCTACCCCTGCCAAGCCACTGAGCCGCAGTCCTCTGCCACCCAAGGAGGGTTTTGTACAGGGAAGAAAAACTTACCATTACTGGGGTTTAATCAATTTATTGAAGTTATTATTTTAATCAATTTGTTGGAATTATAAATTTTAAAACCTAGGTTTTTCATAAGTCTTTCAGTAAAACAGAGATTCTTTTAAAAATTTAGTAGACTTTGAATATGAAAGAACAAACACTTGAACTTGTTTTTTAAAATTGCTTTTGTTGGAGCCAGTGTAGCTCAGTGGTTGAGTGTTGAGTACCAGCTTCCCACACATGAGGTCCTGGGTTCAATCCCAGCTCCGGTACCTCAAAAAAAAAAAAAAAAAGTTTTGCTTTTGTTATATGTTGAATAGATTAAAAAGGACATTTATAAATATAACCAAGGTATGAAAAACAACAATTCCATGAAGACTCACCCACCACTAATTTTTTAATTAAAAAAATTGTTTTAAAGAAATTTAGATTACATAAATATAAATGTTACACAAAAAATATAGGGATTTCCATACGCCCCACTCCCCACACCTCCCACACCCACCCACATAAACACCCTTCATTAGTGTGGCACATTAATTGCAATTGATAAACACATCCTGGGGCTTTGCTATTAAGCATGGACCATAGTTCACATTGTAGACCACACTCTCTCCCACACAGTTCTGCATGTTGTGTGATGATATAAAATGGCCTATATCTGCCATTGCAATGTCACTCAGGACAAATCCCAAGTCCTGTAAAAGCCCCCGTATTACAACTGCTTTTCCCTCTCCCTGTCCCCAGAGCATCCAGTGGCCACTGGCTCCACATCAATGTTGTAATTTCTTCCATTGCTAGAATCACAATATGTCTATAGTAGAATACCAGTAAGTCCACTCTAGTCCATAGCTCTTCCCCCCATCCTGAGGAGTCTGGGATGGTGATGTCCACTCCACCTCCAACTGAGAGGGGGTTATATCCCATGGGGAAGATGGATGACTATCCTGCCTGCAGCTATAGACTCTCCATTCCCTGGGACGGCCATTGTCTATCATCATCTCTCTGCCAGTTGTCCTGGGTGAGTCCAATGAGCTGTAGAGTAGGAGTTGCAGCTCCACTGAGGTTCTGGGCCCAGCTGGCACATGGACAGCCCAAAGACTCAAGTCTCTGGATGTACACCTACAAACTCCAGCACCAAGTACAGGTTTGAATAGAAGGGAGACATGAGCCATGTACAGGGAAGACATAATTAAGTCCAACTCTGTCACTCTCAGGAGCACAAACTCCACAGTAGGGCCCACTGGCAAGGCACCAAATTCCAGAGCTATCCTCGCTGACCATAGGACCTGGGTGTCTCCAGAGCCCTCAGGAGCCCCACTATTTAGGGACCCACCACTAATTTAAGAACCAGAACCTTTTAATTCCTTCAAAATCCCTTTGTGCCCATTTCTGATTTCATTTCCTTTACTCCCTGACAGTGGTAACAACTATCCATGTACGAGTCCCTGCTTTTTTTTTTATAGCTTTACACAAACATCTGCATCTCTAACACTCTAATGATTTGTTTTGCATAGTTTTGAACTTTCTATACTCTTCTATGATAGTATGTTCTTGATATTCACCTATGTTGTTGCATGTAGCTTTAGTTTATTCATTTTCAATATTGTGTAATATTCTGTTGTTTATCACAATTTATCTATTCTAATATGGATGAATATTCGGTTTACTTCTAGATTTTATTTTACGATTATGAACTTTGCTCGATGGCTATTTTATACATGCTTCCTGGTGCACATATTCCATTTTACCTAGAAATGGAATTTTACCTAAAAGTGGAATTTCTTGGTCATATAGAATGCATGACCTCAACTTTTTTAGATAAGGCCAAATTGTTTTCCCAGGTGGTTGTAACAATTTACACTCCCACCAGCAGTTTATAAGAGTTTCTGTTCCTCTACATTCTTGCCAACACTTGATTTGATTATACTTTTAAATTTTTGCCAAGTTTGGAGACTGTGAAATGTTATCTCGACTTTTCACTTTCTTTATGGCATCTTGAGATGACGAGTTCTTAATTTTATTGTAGTCATATTTATCTGTCTTTTCCTCCATCCTTTGTGGATGTGCCTTAAGAAATAGTTACCCATCATGAAATTGCAAAGATATTCTTCATCTTCTAAGAGCTTTATAATTTTGCCTTTCACATTTAAGTCTTTAATCCACCTGGAATTTCCATTTAGATATTTGTTTGGAAGTGTTCTTTTTCTTTTTTTCCCCTAAACTCCTTTCATGTTTGGTAAACTGGTATAAGTGAGATTTAAGTGTTTAATCTGTTTGGAAATTTTTAACTACTAATTCGTTTTCTTTAAGGGTTATAGAACCACACAGTTTTCTATTTTTCTTAGTCAATTTCATAATTTACTTCTTTTTTGGTAGAAATTCATCCATCTCTTCTACGTATTCAAATTTATTTGCAAAATGTTCATAATATCCTCTTACATTTTTTTCCAAATCTCTGCAGCATCTGTAATTATGCTTCCTTTTCATTCCTGACATTGCTTATGCATTCTCTAGTTTTTTTTACTTGATCAACTTTATGGAAGTTTGCAGTTTGTAAGTCTGTTCAAATAGTCAATTTTTAGCTTTGTTGATTCTCTTTATTTTCTATTTGTTGTCTTTTCACTAATTTATGCTCATATCTTTATTATTTTCTTCCCAATCTTTCTGGATTTATTCTATTGTTTTTCTAACTTCTAGTGTTCAGCCTTTCCTCTTTTCTAATATAAGTACCTAAAACTACAAATTTTCCTATAACTATCACTTTAGTTTTATCCCACAAGTTTTGATATATAATATTTTATTGTCATTCCTTTTTTACATTTTCTGATTTTCATTATAATCTCTTGTCTGACCGATGGATGTTTCTTTCTTTGACTTGTTCTTTGATGAATGTTCAGTTAATTCAAATTTAAAAGATCAAATTCCCTGAATTTTATACCATTTACATATTTAGTTATTCAAGTTCCCTTTGACATTTCAAAATACAACTGTAAATTCTGCATATATGCTTCTCTCAAACACTTCAAACTCCTAAAATGCAGACTTAGACATCAAAATCAACCAAAACTTCTTAAGCATGAAATCTAGTAAATTAGGCCTATCAATCTTAACCACTTCAAATATCCTAAAAATACAGACCAAGTATAAGAGAAACTATACAACGATAACACTCATTGGTACACACAAGTGTAGTTATTAATTTAAAAAATGCTTTCCCTAAGATTATAGACTTACTCATATCAAAAAGGCACTGAATTACCTTCTTAAACCCGCTGAGTTACTCTATCACCTTGCTACTCAAAGTAGTCCACAGACCAGCATCATCAACATGACTTAAGAATTTGTTAGGAAAATACCAAAAAAAAAAAAAAAAAAAGAATTTGTTAGAAATGAATTTTCTCAGGTCCCACCTGAAATCTCCTAAATCTGGGTTATAATCTCTTTATTGTCTCTTTATTTTAACAAGAACCCCAGTTGATTTGTATGCACACTTTATGTTTGAGAATCACTGCTGTCCCATACTCAGCCCTGTACTACAAGTGTGGGGAAAGGTAATTAAGTGACAACTCTGAATTGTGATAAGGGCCATTGGTCTCAGAAACTCAAGAAATGTATGTGACTCTTCTAACACTAAATCAGACGCTCTTAGAATGAGCTCTGTAGTCAAATTCTGTCTGGTGCATCAGCCAGGCTTTCTAAACACTCTCCCTTCAGCTGAGATACAAACAACCACATGTTTTCTTTCCTTGCAACACAGGGTTTTCGCTACAGTTTCTGATTTCATCTGTGTTGTAGCCTCCTACATTATCCCTAGTGCTTACGCGTGCTGCGGTTATGCAGCCCCGCCCTTCCAACATTCTAATACGTCCCATTGACCTCCATTCTAAGGTGCTTTATGGTCATAAAGTAGGCTGGGAACAGGCTGCAAGGTGGCAAATGGTTGTAGGACCAGGCATAATGGGAGGCTGTGTCTGGGATTCAGCAGGAAGCAGAGGGAAGCCCCAGGCAGCTCCCTGTGGGGAATCGCCCTTTCCTGTTTCTGTATCGCCACACCTTGAAAATGCATAGGTGAAAATGGGCAGGCAAAAGCGAAAGCGGAAGCAAGAACTGAGGTTCTCTTGTCTGAAGCTAGAATATGTAGTCGTAGTCGCCAGAATCAGTTGACGGTGTCAAGTGGAGGGTGGGTTAGCTGCTGCCGGATGAGACCCATTCGTGTCAGCAACAGACTGTGCTTCCATTTCAGCTGCCTTTTCCCCGATACACAAGATGTCAATCACATGGCTGGGTCATTAAATTGTTGGCCCAAGTGATGGGTATAATTAACCTCACCAAAGGAAGAAAAACTGGTTGTAAGAATAAGGTGGTACTGACTGTAAAGCAGTATTTCTGGGTTATAATCTCACACCTGGATGGGAACCACCGTGAAAGCTTTGAGAACCTGATCAAATCTCCCTTGCTTCCCCTGGACCACAGATTACTTCTTCATTGAGCAGGGGGATTAGTTCCAAATTAATCCATTTTCCAAATCAGAATTGTGACCAACTGTTCCTAATTACTTTTTCCCACACTTGTAGTACAGCATTGAGTATCGGACAGCAGTGATTCTCAAACATCAGGTGGGCATACAAATCAACTGAGGAGCTTGTTAAAAATGAAGATCTAGGCCTGGTACATCCTGTAGTCCTGTGCTTCTAGAATCTTGCTATGTCATTTATTAAATAATACTGTGTGTGACTTAGAGCTATTGTCGCAACTCAGAGCTAGGCAAGTGAACTCTTATTTGAGATTTTTGTTCACACTGAAGTTCTAATCTCTATCTTGCTTTGACCACCATCAAGAATCAGGAAGAAAAGCTCCCAGTTCGAGTTCAGTGTCAGGAGACTTAAGAGCTACTGATTTCTAGCGAATGAATGATATGACTGGGAGTCATGGACGCTGGACCACGCTGCAGAGTTTGAATCCTTGGCTACTTACCTTCTGGCCTTGGACAGGTCAGTTAGCTTTTTCGCCTCAGCTTCTACACTTATAAAATGAAGCTAATAATGGGAATTATCTCACAGGGTTGTCGTGGGGATTAAATGAGTAATATATAAAAAGAATGTCTGGAACATGCTAAGCACTCAATATTATAAGGCAGATTTATGGACACACTGAAACTCATTATTAAATACCCCATTAAATAGTCATATTGGTATATAGGCTATCTCAACAATTCTTAAATGCAGATTTTCCCATGCATTGTACTGAAAAAATATTACTTTTTGGTTCTTAATTATGGTGAATATTTTATATAATATGAAGAATTTTCAAATCATTGATCTGGGTTTCTTTACCTGAACACAGGGAGAAGAAAACAACTAAATATAGCTGATCATCGACTCTGTCTTTTTCTTTTAACAACAATAAGCTTTTAACCTTTGCATTCAGAGTAATACCTGTCAGTCACCTTTTTCCTAATTAAACCTACCTGTCATTCATTTTAAATAAAATAATCTGTTCAGTCAAAAGTAGTTGCATATTTATGCTACAATTAGTCAAAAACTCCACAAATGCACCTCTCCCCTGAGCCTCTGTCAAGAAAGGAGAATGCAGTTGAGAGCCTGGAAGATTTCAGAGCAATTAAGCCTAGAAATGCAGGTGTTTGAAACACCTGTTTCCCCCTCCCTCCCACGCCTACTGCCCTGGCCACCCCTCATCAGTAGGTCAAAATAATTAACTTACCCTATTGGGAGAAAAGCCCAAGAGCTGCTAAGGGCAACAAGTCTCCTGTTCTTTCTTTTCTCAGAATTAAAAGAGAAAAATAAAGAGATTCATGGGTGGTCTACAAACAAGAGGGGGAAAAAAACTTTCCTCTTCTTAAAAAAAAAAATAGACAAAACCAACTGACAAGGAAGACATTGTCTCCCTGGAGCAAACTCAGTAGAGTTGCTTGGGTTCAGAATTCTGTTTGTTTTGTGAGAGTAATTGAAGCGCTGTTCAGGAGCATGAAAAAGCCTATTTTAAGGTATATTTATGTGAAGAAATAAAGCAATTGGAGGGGATGTGATTTTGCCTGACCTGCCTTTTGTGAATACCTGCAAGTACATATTAAATCTCAACAGCAGAGTCCCTCACAACGGTAAATTGTAGAATTTTATTGAGGTTTTTAAAAACAGAATAGTCTATAGCTTGGAAACCAAGAAATTGTGTGTGTGTTTTTTTTTTCCCTAAAAAGTTCAGTGTGGTCATTTGAATCAATTTTGGTCTTTATACTTTGTGAATGTCAGTTTTGTTTCCTTGAGTTCTGTTAAGGCTACTGCAAAATACTATTTGGCATAGCTAGGAAAGATCATGATGGTAATTTTGTGTTTATGATTACTGGTACATTCCCCTCTCTATTCAAAGTACAAATTTTTGAATCTTTGAGCATTTTAACTGGAATCTTTTGGATGAGATACAGGCCAGGGGATCTGCTAAAGTTAGGAAAAAGGGTCAATATTAACGCAAACTTGCATGCATCTCTATATTTCCATTTTTATAAAGATTATTTAAGGTGACTAATCCAGTTAGATTCTGGACTTGAATGACAGTAATGCCCTTATGAAATCTAGATTTCAGGAAGCCAAGGACTACTGCGTGGCATTAATTCCACCCATAATTCTGGCCAGTATCTTCATTTATGCAATGCATGATGGTTTTTAAAGTATCTTCCCATTCGAGGTAGGTAAGGCAGGGCTCATAACACCAGTCCTAGAGATAGGAAACTAAGGGATTGGGCAGAGCTGGGCGTGGAGAGGTAAGGAGAGCAGCTGTAGTCACCAGGCCTCTGCAACCAGCCAGACAGGAAGTGCTAAAACTGGGATTCCTGCACGACTACCTCCCCACCCCGCACTCCAGCTTTCCTGGTGCCATCTCCAATGCTATTTCCTCCACCACCCAGGAAGCTAGGCGATTCTTTTCCAGTTTAGCATGGCATTTTCACAAACCAGGGCTGAAGCCTGCTGTTCAAGTGGCGAGTTCCTCACAGCAGCGTTATTTTTAAATGGCCAGCAGGTGGCGGAATAAACCCTGATCCTGAATCTATTCTAGTGATTTTAAGCCATTTGAAAACTAACATTTAATATAAACACTCAAGTCCGCTGTCAAACTAAATGCTGCCTATAAAACATGCTGGCTTTTCTTTTTCCTTAGCAATGTAACACATAGTTACAAAGTAGTACTGAAAATTCCAATTCCCTGTGTTCCTCTTACTGTGTTACTGATGAGAGTAATGCTGGCTTATAACTCATTTGCGTTTGATTTCACTGCAGGGACATCTTTGTGATCGCTAGCTGTGTGTCACATGAATCCAGCAAAAAGTACAGCTCTGTCTAGGTCCAGGAATGTCCTGATTAAATGTTCACTATTAAACACCGGTTTCCCAACTCCTGGCTTGGAACGGCTCAAGTTACAAGTTACATTATGCTCCTTGGCTGTCTCCTGAGCTGCTGTACCAGGAGGTGAATTAGCCACCTGAGCCTTTCTCTCCTTCACTGCGCCTTACTTCACAGTGCCATGATTTAAAGGGTCCGTAAACCTTGAGTTCTCCCAACTCCTTTGTCTAATACTTTCTTCAGATGCTTTCAGTTTTCCTCGGCAAGCAGCCATAATGATTAAAAGGGGTTTCTATTCAAACATTTGCAGAAATTTTCACTTAACACAATTACATACATACACACAGAGAGATAAATACATACACCCACACCTAGATTTGTTTCTACACATACATGCATTTGCCTTTGCAGATGTAGATATTTATATACATTTGTATGAAGATCAAATCTCATTACAAGGAATTTCATTGGATTATCCAACTCTCCATATTGTCTTGGAATTTTGCTGCCTCAAATATGTTTTAACTAAATGAGAGGAACAAGGTTATAAGTGAGAGGAGCTGATACCACCTAGTTCCTCTCACTTATAAATTAGGAACTTGGAGATATTTTACCTGCAGTTTAATTTTTTATATGAGATTTGCCATTTTTACATAGGTACACATATGTGAATTGATTAAAGTAAAAGAATAGTCAATATATATACATTTATATATTTATATATGCTTTGTCTTTTTTTTTTCAGAAAATATTTGAAAAGAACTTGCAGAGTTATGAGAGAGTTCATATAGAATCACTAGAGGCTTCAGAGATTTTGTTTTAAGGATGAAGAAATTGAGACCCAGAGCAGTTAAGGGATTTCCCAAAGTCATAGCGCCAATTAGAGATTGGACTGGAATGGGAGGTGCTCATCCAATGTTTGTGAATTAAATAGGATGGAGAATAATCTGGTGGGACTTTAAAAGATGTACTAGCGAATAGGTGAAAGCCTGTTATAGAGATCGGGAAAGTAGAAAGGCTTATGGGAAAGTGGGGGTGTCTGTGTTTACTGGGAGTGGGCAACCTACAGCTGGAGAAGCACATGCATAGCTACTGATGGTGTGGTTGCTTCTGGATATTTAAAGCAAAGCGTTCTCTTTGGGAACTTGAAAACATGCCTTTCTCCCAATGTCAGAGCATTCTGGAGAGTGGAGCACATTTCAGTAAGAGCTAGGTGAAAACCCAGGAATCCTTGTGTTTCACCTCCTTTATACCTCCTTTATGTACCAAGGAGATAATTCTAGCTGTGGATTAAAATGGAATAAACACTTCCTCTATATGACAAATATTTTCACACATTTAGCTGCAGTTAATAAAAATGTATTAATAATGAAGCTTCTAGACTTAATTAAGACTTTGTACAAGTTGATGTGTATTTCAGTGGTAACTGTTAGTGCACTTTAACTGTTTAATCGCCCTCTCTCTAATTCATTATTTAGCATATCTCAAATCCTGTCATAACACTTTTCCTTTTTAAATGAATTCAAAGGAATCAAATAGTACAGGAGAATCTACCAGGAATGGAACAAGCTTGTTGGTGATTTTAGAAATCATTTTGCTTTTCCCTGAAATTGCAAATTTCATTTCATAATCATGTTAAACTTCTTCTGTGCCCAGTTCTCCCATCTACAAGTATTCTTTCACACACACACACACACACACACACACACACAAACACACAGAGATAATTTACACGGACCCTAAATTGTCCCCTCCAGTGTTGTGATTTTTTTATTTTGGAGTAATGCTACACCTACATGAAATATGCTTCTTTAAACAATGTGTGCTTTTTGTTTGCTTTTCCCAACATTATGCATTTCTTTATTTTAAAAATTGGGTTGAGGTTGAGAATGAGAAGATTTTTTTTTTCCTATTTCATGCTAAAAGCCTAAGGATCAATGCCAATCGCATACTTAGATATGAAGGCAACTTTTCCAGCTGCGCTCTAACTGTTTTCTATTGTGCTCTCTCCCGCGTCCTTGGTGTCATTTTTCTGATTTGAGTGAAACCTGTGCAAGTCATTAATTGTGTCTCATTACTGGTCCTTGCTCTTCTTTTCAATCCGGATATGTGTGACTACTCTAAAGAAATACAACCAATAAACAAAACAGCAGTGTATTCCACTACACACTGTTCATGAGGCAAAGGGTATTTGAGAAATTCATATTTGCTGGTGTATTTCACAGCATTTTGTGGGACCTTTAAAAAAGCCCATTGCTCTTTTTCTACCACTTCAAAACTGAATTTTTGGAGTCATTTAACCAGAAGGACAATGATTATTTTTTCCATTACAATATCTCAGGATTTTGTGCAGAATTGCTCAACATTAAGAATAAAAAGTTCTGCTGTAGCATAACTGGGGAAAATGTAAAATAGAAAAATAAAATAGCTGTTGTTAAGATGGTTTCTGAGCAATTTATTAATAAAGCAATATTTTGGCCTTGTTTTCTATAGCTTGGCTTAATAACAGTCAATGGAATGAGTTGGTAGAACCCACATCCAAGCCACATTGTAAATATTTTTAAAAATCCATGGTATGAAAATGCTAATTTGATTCTAAATTTGATAAGTACTGCTTTCATGTAAAGAGGTCATAAGAGAGTAATTACTAAATGATGTAAAAATTACTTATTCAGAAATTCCTTATCATTTCCAGAGGCAAAACATGAATACCAGGACCAAACCCTTCAACCATTACATAACACTACCTGAAAAGTAATTTACTCTTTTTGTTCAGCCAGAGGTAACGGAGATTATAAGAAATGTGAAGCCCATCAGCTATTAATTTCAGACCTGACTAAATAAGACCTAATATAATGGAGCACTTATACCGGGAGCAATTTCCAGAATAAAATATACATCATACAGCAGAGCAAAGTTTTAAGAATGACAGAGAGCATTAATTCAAAGCTATGAAATTTTTGGATTCCCACATCTCTAAAAATGTCCATATCTTTACATATGCCCACATGATTGCTAATTTCACATTATTGAGTATGCAGTGGCCAAGTACATTACTTATTTGACATTTTTGTGCACCATCATGAACTTATATCACAGTGTTTAATTATCTAGATTTAAGTGTGTTTCCTGCAGTTTCATTCACTGAGAAAACAAAGACTATTTTGAATGGAAATAAGCATTCAGCCTCTAAGATAACATGATTTTAAACAAAGACTTTTTGACTATTACTAGTAGATTTTGGTAACACATTCATTGTACAGGAAAATGTGAGTATTATTTTGGCCAATGGCTGAAATTATACTTTCTTTGTATTGAAAAAGGTTAATTAGGAATTGAGCTCAAAGTTAATTTTTTGAAGGTCAGCTGCTATGCTGTTGGGTCCTGTGACCCTGTCTCAAGTAATCACAGCATTAACATACAAGTTATAGCTTTCCTTTCACTTGATGACATAATCTCTTTAATTGGTGTTGGGAAGCCTGCTTGTGAAAGAACCATGGAAAACACCTAGAGACTATAATTTTACTCTCTCCATTCACAGGGCAAAAGAAACAAGCCTTAAGAATGTACTAGAAACTCATTACCACCCCTAGGTTGTCAGCACAAAGGCCTCACACTTTAACCAAGAGTTTTAGGAATGATCAATTCTGTTTAGTTCTAATTTCAGCTGGTGAACTATTAACCCTTTCAGAAAAACTAGTGAACGCTGAATGTCAGATAATCTTCCATGAGAAAGCTACAGTTTGACTGATTAGACCTAAATATAAGAAGTTAATATTTGCAAAATTGTTAAGCATGCTCTCTGAAAGAAACTGTTGGAGGGAGACTCCTTACCACTTATATTTCCACAATTTTTTACATAATTCTGTTCCGTAAGTCCCCTATAGCTCATCATTAGCCTTTATGTAGCCCAAGATTTTCATCTGAGAGTTTAAATACACCTTTTATGGGGAGCCAATCTTTCCCTAGGTCAGCATTGTTGTAAGCCTATTTTCCCACTGGATTCGACCCAGTAAAAAAGGAAGCTACTGTAGAGTAGCGCTTGAAATATCCACTGTGAAACTTTTGCAAGGACATGCTTTGAAAAAGGGAGGGCATGCTTATGTTTGCAGTCCTCTCCAGTACTCTGCCCATCAACACTAGTTAGCAACTGCCTGCTGCAACACAGGGTAAAAATTAACCCTCCTCCTGTTCAAGAAACTCGTCCTTGTTTCAACAAGATAATCAAAACCACTTATTTCTACTGAAACAATGAAGATGAAGTACCAGTGGTCCTTGGAAGGGAAAAAGAGCAAAACCTAAAGTATGAATTCTATTTTGCTAAAACTACTTAATCCCAGGGACCTTTCTGCTGAAATACAGTGAAGGGGCCCATTGAAAAACGCTGGGCCGCTAATGCCACAGAATATAACCAGAACGCTCCTCGAAGAAAGGAGGTGAGCAAAGGGTGAGCATATTTGCTCAACCACTGACGGAAAGGGCCCTGGGTCTGCTATTAATGCAGTTCTTGAATTAATACCTATAGCCCTGGGAATTTCAACTTTATCTTTCCATGATATTTACCTCTTGAGTTAATTTTTAGTTGCCTTTTAAAAACTTAGGTAACTATCCAAGCCCGAAGTGCTGTGCCTGGAATGCTTTGTTCTGGCCCTTGTATTGGGTGCCATCAGCAGGGTGGCGACGTGCCAGCCAGCAGAGATAGTGAATCACCATTTACAACGGGTTCATTTCTGGCTTCCGATACACTGGACTTTTCCTCTTGTGCCTTTTCTAGACAAACCATACCCTGAGGGTGTGGAAGGAGAGAATGGGGGTTGAAAAGGCCTGCTTTCCTATGATACCTACTAGATAATTGCTGTTCTGTGTATTAACATGTTTAACCTTGTCTCTATGTAGGTAACAAACCGGTCTTTTGGGGTCTGTTTTTTGTTCAATAGCAACATAAATATGAAAGACGTTAGCAAGGACCAGATTATACACAGTCTCATGTGCCAGACTGAGGCCCCAAATCTTCCGTTTTTCTGTCCAGATGCATAGTGCACACAAATACTCAATTCAGTCCAGTTACTAAGTGTTTTTCATCATAGAGACATGGCAACTTTCACTTTCAAGCCTAGAAAGCTAGAAAATAAACCCATCTGCCCTCTCATTCTAATTTAGCCATTGCCACAATTCCATTAATCAGCATAATAATGTTACCCAAATGCCTTAACTATTTTCTGTTTCATCTCACTCCTGTGCCAATCTCGTGGGGCCTCAGTGATGTCAAAGACTCACTAGGCCCTGAAGGTTGAAGTATTATTGCTCTCCTTCAACCACTCAACTAAACCAACATTCTTTCCCCATCAGGATTTTCAGTAAAATCTGAACTCTACCCTTTAATTTAAATGGTGACTTAGAGCAGGGAAATTGCATTCCTTCATTAACTGGGAGGCTTCCTCAAGAAGAGGAAATAAAAATCATGTATAGTTATCTAATCATTCTTGAGTAATTCCTATACTATTTCCCCACTCCCTTCAGGAAAAAGTGCTTGGCTGTGTACGATCTGGTCCCTGTTAACTTCTCTAGCTGCAGCCTCCATCATACTGCACTACTCTTAAGTCACTCAAAGCACGATGTTCTTTCTCTCCTCAAGAGATCTTGAGGATCTTTGTACAATGTTCTTTCTGGTTAGGACTTCTCTTTACCTGGACAATATCTACCCACACTTGCTTTAGGGGTTAGCTCTGGGACCAGCTCCCCCAGAAAGTCTTAGTGCAGACAACCCCTCACCCCACATTCTGGGCATTGATCACTCTAGGGCCACCCTTAGGACCCCTGTGCAAAACTTTATCCCAGCATCCTTCATACCACGCTGTAATTGTCTGATACTTCCCTCTTTCTCTTGAAGGCTAGGACTATATATTTTTCATGTCTGGATCCCCAGCATCTAGAAAAGTGTCTGGCATAGGTAGGTGCCTTGTAAATGTTTGTAGAATGAATGTTCCAGCAAAAGTTCTTTGTTAATGTATGGGAAGCCATTTATTTTGCATGATAAAATTCTCAAGGTACAGGAGCCCAGATACATATATATTGTTTAAAGATTCATTTTATTTATTTATTTACTTTTATCCATTTTTACCACCCCATTCCCCACTGTTTTTGCTGTTTTTGTGTCCATTCGCTGGGTAATTCTCTGTGTCTGTTTCCTGCCCTCTCTTCTCATCCTTCTCCTGTCTTCACCAGGATTCGATCCTGGGAAACTCCAATGTGGGAGAGAGGCGTCCTACCGACTGTGCCACCTTAGCTCCTGGTTTTTCAGCACCTCTCATCTTGGCTCTCCCTTGTGTTGCTCCTGTTACATCATCATCTTGCTGCATGGCTCGGCGGGGCCTGATGGCGCACCCATGTGTGGGGTCTGGAGGCCTCACCCGCTCATGGGGCCTGGTGGTGCACCCATGCATGGGGTCTGGTGGCCTGCATGCCTTCTATATTTTTATTTTTATTTTTACTGGGAGGTCCCGGGGATCCTCCATATGGGAGATGGATGCTTAACCATTTGAGCCACATCCGCCCCCCCCACAATTTTTTTTTTAAGATTTATTTTATTTTTATTACATATCTCCCCTTCCCTCCTGTTGTGGCGACGCGCCGAGGCCGGTCACTGCGCAGGCGCGGCTTTCTCCGCTTGTGGGCAGCGTCTGCTTCCAATCACAGCTGGCTCTGCTTCAGTTTGCGGGTGGCTGGCTGTGCTCCATTTGCGGGCGACCTGCCCTGCCCGTGGCGGCTTTGCCCTGTCTGTGGCAGCTTTTTGCCCTGCCCACGGCGGCTCTGGCCTGCCCATGGCGGCTTGACCTTCTCAAGGTGGTCTGCCTGCTAGGAGAGGTCCCCAGGAACTGAACCCAGGGCCTCCCATGTGGTATGCCGGTGCCCCATCCACTGGGCTATATGGCCGGCCCCCACAATTTTTTAATATACCTTTTACTTATTTTTAAAAGATACTTAGATAACATAAAATGCTACATTAAAAAAATATAAGGGATTCCCATATGCCTCACTCCCCACACCCCCCACTTTTCCCCACATTAACAACTTCTTTCATTAGTGTGGTACATTCATTGCAATTGATGAACACATTTTGGAGCATTGCCACTAAACATGGATTATAACTTACATTATAATTTACACTCTCTCTCACTCAATTCTGTAGGTTATGGAGGGATATATAATAGCCTGTATCTGTCATTGCAATGTCATTCAGGACAATTCCCAAGTCCTGAAAATGCCCCCGTATCACACCTCTTTTTCCCTCTCCCTGACTTTAGCACCTCCAGTGGCCACTGTCTCCACATCCATTATGTAATTTCTTCCATTGCTAGAGTCACAATAAGTCTATAGCAGAATACCAGTAAGTACACTATAGTTCATATTTTATTCCCCAATCCTGAGGATTCTGGGATGGTGATGCCCACTGCACCTCTAATTGAGAGGGGGCTTCAATCCCATATGGCTGATGGATGTGACTCTCTTGCTTGCAGTTTTAGAGTCTCTCGGTTCCCTGGTGTGGTGGTTGTCCATCCTCACCTCCTCGTTAGTTGTCCTGGGTGAGTCCAATGAACTGGAGAGTAGGTGTTGCAACTCTGCTGAGTCTCAGGGCCCAGCTGACATATGTGCAGCTCAGAGATTCAGGTGTCTTGCAGATACATATTTTAATGGTTGTTAATCTATTTACAAATAATTGCAGTATTATTCAAAAAATTAATAAATTCACTTCTCTGTTTTTAAAATAACTGTGACTATGATGGATCAGGTTACACAAAGACCCTATGTAATGTTTTTAATAGGAAATTAACTTATGTCCTACACAGGTCACTTTAATGGTTGTCTTTAGATTAAGAAGATGAGCTATTCTGCCCTATTCAGGTCTCCTACCCGTTCCTCTTAGCCAGGTTAAAATTTTAATCAGTGTTTCAACCCACATACTGAATCTAAAATGGCGACTGAGTTTTGATGAGCAATTTATGGCCTATTCACAAGAAATCAAAATTCTTTCTGCCATTTTTGTTCAGTTGTTGTGCAAATGAATGAGCATGCATTGCCTGTGTTCCTTCGGCAAAGCAAGCGTTTGTGACAGCAACTCTGAATAGAAGTTTTCCTGTTTACCTTCTTATCACTTGTTTAAGTTCTAAGGAAAGAGACCTGGCCATTTTATTACAGAATGGGTGCTTTCAATGCAAAGAAAAAAAATCACAGTTTTGAGTTTTGACAATGTTTGCCCCTTTTCCCAGCAGGGATGTGTTTTGAGTGCCAGGAGACAAAAAGTGTAGCCTCAACAAGCAGAATTTTAAAAAGAACATCATTTTCATTATGTAGTCAATCTCAATTACAAGCAAATGTTTTCTCTGTGGAGACTCTTCTCCTTTCAGGCTATTATGTGGACCTCTTTTGTGGATTGAGAGAAAGGATCAGTGGTCAATAGGGAGCAGAGTGCTGTGTACAGTGGACTTTTGTATCCCTCCGTCTCCTACATAATGCGTTTTGTCAGGAGCACAGCCCGCCATCCTGAGCAGATTTGCTGAATTAAAGAGCACAGCAGGGATAGGAAACTTGTTGCTAGGTGACTGCCGGCCGCTGCTTGGCGGGTCTGGGCCGAAGGTGACTCTCTGCTTTTCTTCCACTACTTAATCTTGCCTTTTAATCTGCATCTATAATTAACTCTGTTAATGCCACACATCCATTTGTTTCTTTTTTACTGCACTTCAGGCAACCAATTTAACGTTATTTAGTCTTTACACTTAAACAACAAACTATTTTTTCTCCATTAGCGTCATATGAGGTGAAATGTACTGTGATGCTGAGAAAGATGTAGACTCGGTAGACATTGCCTGCGATTACTCACTTCCTCTGAGGATTTTCAGAGATCCTTTTTGCTAATCTGAATGGAAAAGACATCCTTGAGGAAACACGGCCATTTTCCATTATTTCTTGTGGAAGAAATCCAGCTTGCTTGTGCCTAATAAACTGAAATGGTCTCGGTGACTTTAAATTCTGCTCAGTGTTGACACATAGAAACAATTAAAAATTGCTTTCTTTCTCAGAGACTTACATAATTGTTTCACCTGAAACAAATGTGTTGCCTCAAATGTCTTTGCAGGACGTATTCTCTGTGGGCATCAGCCACAGAGGTTGACCTTGAACATAGGACCGACGGATGTAAGGAAGTAGGGATTTTGTAGAATCTATTCTGGTGAGGTGACAGCTGCTTCCGGTGCTGGATTCTAGTAGCAGCATCCAGAGTTCGGAAGGCTAACGTCTGTGGTTCAAGTGTGCAATTGTGCCCAATAGAAGACTGCTGTCTTTAAGATAGCGGGTCTGCGGCATGATATTCAGAGCTGTTCCTGGGTAGATAGCTCCGACACTTGGCCCTCTGTCTCTCGAGGACGTTCTGTGAGCTAAACTAGAGTCTAAGAACCCTCACTGATACAAAAGGCCTTGCCTTGCATTTCTATATTCATACAGACAATCTTCGGTAGTAGTTAAAAAAATCTGACCTGGAGATGGACAGATAGGCAGATTGCCTGGGTTCAGATCCCAGATCTACCACTTATCTGTTGTGTGACCTGAGGCAACTTACCCTCTCCATGCTTTGGTTTTCTCATTTGTAAAATAGTGTTAATAATATTAATAGTGTCTCATTAGGATTATTATAGGATTAAATGAGTTAATATGTAAAACAATGAATGCCTATTGGCTTTTATTATTATATTGATAATATGATTATCAATCATCTGACTCATTTTTCCCCATGTCTTAATAATATAAAACTGCATGCCCACGGTAAATAAAAATAATAGAAATGGAGATTAAACCTTTCGATTAGGGTTCTCACTTTAATCACATATTCTCATAATCCTCAAACTCCTCTAGATTCACAAATTCTCTGTGTACACGAACCCCTTACCATACCAAAGACAACTTAAATGCACATTTTCCTTAAGAATTTATATTTTGTGTCTACTATAAGGTTATACTGAAGTTCCTATGTTTAAAAGTGCTCAATCTGACCCAGCTAAATTAAGAAAAGGCAGGTTATGCAGGCTTTTATGCTAGACATATTTGGAGAGCATTAGGCTATAATTAGACTGACAGGACTGATTGGAGGTTGTGATGGCTCTACTTCAGTGGTGCATAAAAGCATCTTGTGCACAGAGAATTAGGAAGCCTGAAAAAGGACCATTAGGATGTCATTTACTACATTTTCATTTTATCAATTTATACTCTTTAATGTGATGGCCTGGTTTGCATCTTTTATGCAGGTGTTAATTCGTTGCCTTTGACTCTCTTTAATACATGTCTATGAAATGTGGCTGCTTGCAAGTCGGTGTGTGTGTGATGATGGAGATGGGATTACATTGTTGGAAAAGGTGGATCCAGACCAGTGCACTCCCTATCACCACCAAATACGATCTGGCAGCTAGAAAATTTTTGTTCCTTGTATTCTGAGGAACCAAGAGCCCCAGTTTCTGATGAAGAGGACTTAAACCTACACCACAAATTGATTTTCACCTTGTTTCAGGATATTGCTTCCTTAGCTTTCCTATTAGCCAACAATGATAAACTAAGGCACAGTAATAGTTTTAAGTACCCATATATGATCTCGGGAACCTTGAAAGTCTTTATAGTTTATAAAGAATTCCAGTTTTAAGGGTGAGAAAATTTAAGCCCTGTTGTTTACTGGCCCAAGATGATTCAGTGAATTTTTCCAAGTGGAAAAAATTTTGAAAAGTTTTAAAATAGAAAAAAATTTAGACTCACTCTCTACTATTTAGATTGTTATTATAATTAAAGATGGATAAAAGTCTCAAAAATTTTATATATCTTTTCCTTTTGAGACTGATGAAAATTTTAGACGTATAACAAATAGTTATATTTATGGACCAGGAGCCATTATTAGTTTAGCTTTGTCACTCTAATATAATTACAGAAAATTAGCATCAAATAAAGTTCATTAATGAATTGATGTTTGGTGGCTATTTTTGGTTTTGCAGTGAATAGTCTTTTTTTTTCCTTTTACTGCTAAAAATTCACCTTCAGTTAATAAGTTCTGCTAATTGCCATAAGTATGCATAATGAGAGCTATGTACTAATAGGGTTATATTAATATTCCCTTAGTGTCTGTTAAAAATGTAACAATGTTAATCATTAATCTCTTTTTTTTTGCAATAATCCTTTGTAGTTTTTCAGAAATTGATGGATGTTTGGATAAAGCTTTCTAGTTTCCTATTTTCCCCATATTTTTTCTTTTGCATATGTTTATTACTTTCAGCGTGATTCCATATCTAACAGGTAAAGACTACCTAGACAAAAAATACAGGGAAGATGTTTTATCATGGTCTTCTGTTTGAGAAAGGAATATGGCTTATAATTTGATTCATCTCATCATACATAGTATGAATTGCAGTTACTAGGATCGGTAGGATCGGTTTGTTGTTGTTGTTGTTGTTTTAGAGAAGTTCTGGGTTTACAGAACAGTCATGCATAAAATATAGAATTCCCATATACTACCTCACCACCAATACCTTGCATTGGTATGGACCATTTGTTACAATTGATGATAGCACATTTTTATAATTGTACTATTAATTAAACTGTGTTGTGGAATTCCATGAATTTTTAAAAAATTTTTATTCTGTTACCATATATACAACCTAACATTTCCCCCTTTAAATCATTTTCAGGTAATATTTCAGTGCTGCTAATTGTGTCCACAATATTGTGCTACCATCACCACCATCCACTATCAAAACATTTCCATCATTCCAAATAAGAACCCTACACATTTCCCATTCCATATTCCCACCCCATCTCCTGGTAACTATATTCTAGATTCTAACTCTATGAATTCGCTTCTTCTAATTCTCTCAGATTAGTGAGATCATCCTATATGTGTCCTTTTGTGTCTAGCTTATGTCACTCAACATGATGTCTTCAAGGTTCATCCATGTTGTTGAATATATCAGGACTTCATTCCATTCCACAGCTGAACAATATTCCATGGTATGTATAAACCACATTCTATTTATCCATTCATAGGTTGATGGACCCTTGGAATGTTTCCATCTTTTGGCAAATGTAAATAATGCCATTATGAACATAGGTGTGCAAATATCTGTTCAAGTCCCTGCTTTCCATTCTTTTAAGTAAATACTTAGAATGGGATTGCCAGGACATACGGTAGTTCTATATTTAGATTTCTGAGGAACTTCCAGATTGTCTTCCACAGCAGCTGCACCATTTTACATTGCCACCACAGTGAATGAATGTTCCTATCTCTCCACAGTCTCTTAAACACTTGTTATTTTCCTTTTTTTTTTTTTTAAAGAGCAGCCATCTTAATGGATGTGAAATGGAATCTCACTGTGGTTTTGATTTGCTTTTCCCTGATAGCTAATGATGTTGAGCATCATTTCATGTGCTTTCTATCCATTTGCATTTATTCTTTGGAGAGATGTCTGTTCAAGTCTTTTACCCATTCTTTAATTGGGTTGTTTCCCTTGATGCTAAGTTGAAGGATTTCTTTATATATACTGGATATCAATCCTTTTTAAGATCTGTGGTTTCCAAATATTTTCTACCATTGTATAGGTTGCCTTTTCATTTTCATGATAGAGTCTTTTGAGGAACAAAAGTTTTTTATTTTGATGAGGTCCCATTTATCTATTTTTCCTTTTGTTGCTTGTGCTTTGTGTGTAAAGTCTAAGAAACCATTGCCTAACACAAGATTCTGAAGATTCTTTCCTACATTTTCTTCTAGGAATTTGATAGCTCTAGCTAATATATTTAGGTCTTTGATCCATTTTGAACTGATTTTTTTTATATGGTGTGGGTAGGATCCTCCTTCTTTTATTTGAAAATGGAGATCCAGTTTTCCCAGCACAATTTGTTGTAGAGACTATTCCTTCCCAATTGTGTGGTCTTTGCCACCTCGTCACTATCCCAAAATCCTCAATATTGAGAAATGAACAAACATATGGGGGGAATGCAACCATGGACCAAAGCAGAGTTATTATTATTGTAGTAACGGAAGAACTTGTATCATTAATATAAAGATAGTGGTTACCAGAGAAGGAGAAAGAAGAATAGTGGAACAAAGGGCATTTTTAGGGCACTGGAATTGTCCTGCATGATTTTGCAATGACAGATACAGACCATTATGCATTTTGTCAAAACCTATAAAATTGTACAGTGCAAAGTGTAAACCATAATGCAAACTATGGACCATGGTTAGTAGCAATGCTTCAATATTTGTTCATCAATTGTAACAAATGTCCCACACTCATGTAAGATTTATTAATAGGAGAAAATGTGAGAGAGGGAGAGGGTGGGATACGTGGGAACTCTATGTTTTCAATGTAGCATTTCTGTAATCTAAAACTTCTTTTAAAATAAAGTTTAAAAAAGAGGAAACTGGAAAAAAATTGGTTTGCCATAAATGTGAGGGTTGATTTTTGAGCTCTCAATGCAATTCTTTTGGTCTATATGTCTGTCCTTGTGCCAGTACCATGCTGTTTTGATTATCTTAACTCTGTAGTAAGTTTTAAGATTGGGAAGTGTGAATCCTCCAACTTCCTTCTTTTTTAAGATGGCTTTAGCTATTTTGGGCCCATTATCCTTCCATATAAATTTTATGATTGGCTTTTCCATTTCTGCAAAGAAGGTTGCTGGAATTTTCATTGGGATTGTGTTGAATTTATACATCACTTTGGGTAGGATTGGATTCTTAATGTTATTTAGTTTTCTGATCCATGAAAACAGAATTTCCTTCCATTTATTTAGGTCTTAAGTTTCTTTTATCAATGTTCTGTAGTTTTTAGTGTACAAGTCCTTTACATACTTGTTTAGATTTATTCCTAAATATTTGATTCTTGTAGCTGCTGTTGTAGATGGGCTTTTTTCCTTACTTTCTTCTTCCAGTTGTTCATTTCTTGTGTGTACAAACACTACTGATTTTTAGTTTTCTAAGTGTTTTTATCAAGAAAGGATGCTGGATTTTGTCAAATGTATTTTGTGAATCAATTAAGATGAGCATATGTTTTTTTCCTTTGTTCTGGTAATGTGGTGTATTACATTCATTGATTTTCTTATGTTGAACCAATCTTGCATACCAGGGATCAATCCCACTTGATCATGGTGTATAATTATTTTAATATGCTTTTGGATTTGGTTTGCTAGTATTTTGTTGAGGATTTTTGCATCTATAATCATAAGAGATATTGTTCTGTAGTTTTCTTTTCTGGTGGTATCTTTATCCAGCTTTGTTTAAGGGCAATGTTGGCCTCATGGAATGAATTAGGGAGTGACCCCTGCTCTTCAATTTTTAAAAAGCATTTGAGAAGAATGGGAGTTAAGTCTTCTTGGAATGTTTAGTAAAATTCCCCTGTGAAGACATCTGGTCTTGGGTTTTTCTTTGTTAGAAGGGTTTTGATGATTGGTTCAATTTCTTTACTAGTAATTGGTTTGTTGAGATCTTCTGTTTCTTCTTGAGTCAATGTAGGTGGTTTGTGTGTTTCTAAGAATTTGTCCATTTCATCTAGGTTTTCTAATTTATTGGCGCAGTTGTTCATAGTATCCACTTATAGTCCTTTTATTTTGGTGAGGTCATTAGTAATTGTCCCCCTTTTCATTTCTGGTTTTCATTATTTGTATCCTCTTTTTTTCTTTGTCAGTCTAGCTAAAGGTTTATCAAAGTTATTGATCTTTTCAAAGAATCAACTTTTGGTTTTGTTGATACTCTCTATTCTTTTTTGTTCTGTATTTCATTTACCCAGCACTAATCTTTGTTATTTCCTGTCTTCAATTTGCTTTGGGCTTAGTTTGCTCTTCTTTTTCTATTTCTTCCAGTTTTTGAGGCTAAGTCTCTGATATGAAGTCTTTCTTTGTTTTTAATATAAGCATTCAGAACTATAACTTTCCCTCTCAGAACTGCCTTCACTGCATCCCATAAGACTTAGTGTGTTGTAATTTAGTATGTATTCATCTTAAGATATTTCCTAATTTTTGTTCTGATTTCCTCTTTAACCCATTGGTTGTTTAAGAGTTTGCTGTTTAATTTCCACATAATTGTGACATTTCCCTATCTTTCTCTGTTATTGACTTCTAGCTTCATTCCATTGTGGTCAGAGAATATACATTGTATGGTTTCAATATTTTTGAATTTACTGAGACTGGTTTTGTGACCCAACATGTGGTCTTCGTGGAGAATGGTCCATCTGCACTTGAGAAGAATGTGCATTCGATTCTCTTTAGGTGCCGTGTCCTTTTTTTCCCTTTATTTTTAAAGGAACATTAGATTACAGAAAAGTTCCATCAAGTATATAGGGTAGTCCAGTGAACTGGAGAGTAGGATTTGCAACTCTAATGAGATTCAGGGCTCAACCAGCATGTGAAAAGACCAAAGATTTAAGTCTTTGGGACATATATTTATCAAGTATAATGCTAATTATAGGCTCAAATAAAAGGGGCAGAAGAGCCATGTGTAGGGAAAGTATAAATGAGTCTAACGCTGACACTGGGGAGCATAAATTCCAAAGTAAGGCCCACATACAGTGTGCCAAATTCTTGAGCCTGCCTGCCCTGCTTATAGTGTCTAGATGTCTTTAGAGCCCTCAGGAGCCCTGCTGATTTAGGCACTGTTTACTGTGGCAGTCAATGAGATCCTGCTGAGATGTGCATAAGTGTAACCTCTGGAATGAGCTCCTGACTTACTTTGAAATCTCTTAGACATAAAAAACTCATTTGTATTTAATATTTCCCCCTTTTGGTCAAGATCTTTTTCCAGATGCATTGCTATTTGGTGCTTGGTAATAAAACCTTGGTGCCAGCGAGGTGATGCCCCCTTTGCTTCCAATTGAGCAGGGGCTTAGATCCCATGGGGCAGATGGGTAGAACTGTCTTGCTTGCAGTTATAGATGCTCTCTGCTTTTTGGGATGGTTGTTGTCCACCATCATCATTTTGTTAGTTTTCCTGGGTGAATCCAATGAACTGGAGAGTAGGTGCTGGCTGCAACTCTGCTGAGTTTCAGGGCTCACCTGGCACATGAACATCCAGAAGATTTACATCTCTGGGATATATATTTAATGGCCATAGTGCTAATTTTAGGTTCAAATAAATGTGGCAGAAGAACCATGGGTAAGAAAATTATAGATGAGTCTAACCCTGCTATATTGGGGAGATTATTGTCATATATTCTAAGGTAAGGCGCACTGACAGTGTGCTGATTTTCTAGGGTTGTCTCTTCTGCCTATAGTGTCTAGGTATCTCTACAGCCCACCAGCATCTCTATTTGAGACACTGTTTACTGTGACAGTCAGTGAGATCCTCCTGAGATGTGCATAGACGTAACCTCTGGAATGACCTCCTGACTCACTTTGAAACCTCTTAACTGTAAAACTCAGTTGTATTCATATTTTCCCCTTTAGTCAAGGTCTTTTTCCAAATGCATTGCTAGTTGGCACTTGTTAATAATCCCTTGGTGCCAGGGAGGCTCATCCCTGGGCATCATGTCCCACACCAGAGGGAAGGTAGTGAGTTTATATGCTGAGTTTAGCTTAGAGAAAGGCCACATTTGAGCAACAAGAAGTCTTTCAGGATATTACTCTTAGGCAGTATATAATACTAGATTAAG
>PVKH010003851.1:0-24259 GCA_004027955.1 Chaetophractus vellerosus
TGGCTCTGCTCTGCTCATGGGCGGCTCTGCTCATGGGCGGCTCTGCTCTGTTCACAGGTGACTTGCCCCACCCGTGGCGGCTTTGCCCTGCCTGTGGTGGCTTTTTGCCCTGCCCACAGCAGTCCTGCCCTGCCCATGGCGGCTTGCCCTCTCAAGGCGGTCTGCCCACTTGGAGAGGCCCTGGGAACCAAACCCAGGGCCTCCCATGTGGTGAACCGACGCCCTATCCACTGGGCTACAGCCGGCCCCCAGAGGCTATTTTCTATACATAGTGTCATGTCATCTGCAAATAGGGAACATTTTGCTTCTTCCTTTCCAGTTTGGGTACCTTTTATTTCTTTACCTTACCTAATTGCTCTGGCTAGTACTTCCAGTACATTATTGAATAACATTGGTGACAGTGGATACCCTTATCTTTTCCTGATCTTAGAGATAAAGTTTTCAGTCTTTCACTGTTAAGTAGTATGTTAGCTGTGGGCTTTTCACATATGGCATTTATTATGTTGAAGGAAGTTTCCTTCTATTCCTAGTGTTCTAAGTATTTTTAATCAAGAAGCAGTGCTAGATATTGTTGAATGCCATTTCTGCATCAATTTACATGATCATGTGTGTTTTTTTGCACTTCATTCTGTCATGTGGTATATGACATTAATTGATTTTACAACCTAGTCACCAAGGGATAAATCCCACTTGATCAAGCTGTATAATTCCTTTAATATTCTATTGGATTCAGTTTGCTAGTATTTTGTTGAGGATATTTGTATCTATACTCATAAGAGATATTGCTCTGTAATGTTTTCTTGTGATTTATTTATCTGGCTTTGGTAAATGTTGCCCTCATAGAACAAATTTGTGAGTGTTCCTTCCTCTTTAGCTTTTTGGAAGAATTTGAGCAGGATTGGTGTTAATTTTTCTTGAAATGTTTGCTAAAGTTTTCTGGTGCAGCCATCTGGTCTTGGACTTTTCTTTGCTGGGAGGCTTTTAATTACCAATTCAATCTCTTTACTAGTTATTAATTTGTGGAGATTTTCTGTCTTCATGAGTCAGTGTAGGTATTTCATGTGTTTCTAGGAATTTGTCCATTTTATCTAGGTTATCTAATTTGGTGGTATAGAGTTGTTCACAGTATCCTCTTATAGTCCTTTTTAATTCCATAGAATCAGTCATAATGACCACCTCTCATTTCTGATTTTAGTTGTGTCCTCTATCTTTTTCTCTTTGTCAGTCTAGATAAAGATTTTTCAATTTTACTGATCTTTTCACAAAGAACCAACTTCTGATTTTGTTAAGGCTCTCTATTTTTTTTCCTTTTCATTTATCTCCACTCTAATCTTTGTTATTTCCTTCCTTATGCTCACTTTGAGTTTAGTTTTTTCTTCTTTCTCTAGATCTTTAAGTTTATGTATATTGTAGTTCATTTTCATTCATCTCAAGATATTTTCTAGTTTCCTTTTTCATTTCCTCTGAAACCCATTGGTTGTTTAAGAGTATCCTTGTTTTGTTGTGGTTGTTGTTTTTAATTTCCATGTATTTGTGAATTTTCAATTTCTCCTTCTATTATTGATTTCTAGTTCCCTTCCATTGTAGTCAGAGAAAATACATTGATTTCAATTTATTTTTAATTTATTGAGACTTATTTTGTGACCCAATTATGGTCTCTCCTGGATAATGATCCATGTGCACTGTAAAATAATGTATGTTTTGTTGTTGGGTGAAGTATTCTATAAATTTGTTAGGTTTAGTTGGTCCTCTATTTCCTTATTGATCTTCTGTCTAGCTGATCTACTCATTATTGAAAGTGGTGTTTTAAAGTCTCTTTTTACTAATGTAGAACTCTTTTTTTCTCCCTTACAATTATATCAGTATTTTCCTCATATATTTTAGGGCCCTGCTATTAGGTGCATATATTTTTATAATTGTGATGTCCTCTTCTTGAATTTACCCCTTTCAGTATCTAATGGCCATCATTGTACCTTGTAACTGTTTTTGACTTATAGTCTATTTTATATTTGATTAGTACAGCAATCCCAGCTCTCTTTTGTTTGCTTCTTGCATGGAATGTTTTTTCCATCCTTTTACTTTCAACCTACTTGTATCATTGAATTGAAGGTAAATCTCTTGCAGATAGTATGGGTCCATCCCGGTGTTATATCCATTCAGCCAATCTCTGCCTTTTTACTGGAGATTTTAATTCATTTACCTTTAAAGAAGTTAATGATAATACAGGAGTTTCTTCTGCCATTTTGCTATCTTGTCTTTGTAAGACTTGCCCCTTTTTTGACCCTCAATTTTTCTATTAATTCCTACTTTCATATTTATTTCATTTTATATTGTACCATTTTGAGTACTTCTCATTTCTCTTTGTATATGTTATTTATTTATTTTCTTGGTGATTATCATGGTTTAAAACTTAATATTCTAAACTCTAACATTATTTGATGTGATAACAACTTAACTTTAATGGCATACACATACATTGTTCCTATACCTCTGTCGTCACTTTTTTGTGTACTTATTACAAATGATACCCTTTTACAGTTTATGTCCAAAATCATAGACTTATGATGATTTTTTATGCATTTGCATTTTGGTACTTGTAAGAAGTAAGAAGTGGAGAAACATACCAAAAATATGAAATAATGTTACTGATATTTATATTAACCATGTAGTTACCTTTACCGGAGGCCTTTATTTCTTCATGTTGCTTTGATCTACTGTCTGATATCCTTTCCTTTCTGTCTGAAAAACTCCATTTAGCATTGCTTGTAGGACAGGATTAGTGGTGATGAATTCCCTGAGCTTGTGCTTATCTGGAAATGTCTTAATCTTGCCCTCATTTTAAACGGAGAGTCAAACCAAATATAATATTTTCAATTAGGGGCCGGTTCGATAGCCCAGTGGATAGGGCGCCGGCATACCACATGGGAGGCCCCGGGTTCGATTCCCGGGGACCTCTCCTAGTGGGCAGACCGCCTTGAGAATGGCAAGCCGCCATGGGCGGGCCAGAGCCGCCGTGGGCAGGGCAAGAAGCTGCCACGGACAGGGCAAGAGCCGCCACGGGCAGGGCAGGTCACCTGCGGATGGAGCGCAGCCAGCCACCCGCGAACTGAAAGCCGGCCGTGAACGGATGCAGAGACCGCCCACAAGCGGGGAAAGCCGCGCCTGCGCAGTGACCACTCTCGGCGCGTCGCCGCAGCGGGGGGAAGGGGAGATATGTAATAAAATAAATAAATCTTTAAAAAAAATTTTTTTTTTCAATTGGCAATTGTTTTCTTTCAGTATTTTAAACATTTTTTTAACACTGCCTTCTTGCATCTATGGTATCTAATGAGAAATTGGCAATTAATTTTATGGGGATTCCCTTGTACATAACTCGTTGGTTTTCTCTTGCAGCTTTAGAGCTCTCTCCTTGCCATTGGCATTAGACATTTGGATTATTTTGATTCTGGTCATGGCGTTCTTTGAGTTAATCCTACTAAGAGCTTGATGGATTTCTTGCATGTGCATATGCATGTTTTTTTGTTGAATTTGGGAAGTTTTCTGCCATTATTTCTTTTAATATTTGTGGCAGTTTGAAATTATTTTATGAATCCCCAAAAGATAAAGATTATATTTGTGAGCTAATCCATTCCTGTGCATATGAGACCCTTTCAATTAGGCTATGACAGTGAGGTATAACACAGGTTGAGTCTGATAAAAATGGAGATACAGGAAGAAAAACACACAGAAAAAGCGAGCTTCCATATTTGAACCTGCCATGTAAGGAAAAGGAGAGGCTCAAAGAGCTGAAGCCGAGGGAAAGATGAGGCATATACCTGATAGCTTGCAGCTGAACTTGGGAAGATAGCAGAGCACTTGAGCCTGAGATAGGAGACCCAGTAAGATGCAAGCCCTATGCCTAGTTGCCCACAGCTGAGCTCCAGGAGATGCTGGTGGATTCTAGAAGGGAAGGCCGATACCTCCGCAGAGATCAGTGGACATCTTGCTTCACCAGTTTGCAGGTGACTTTGGTGAGAAAGCACTTCTTATGGTGCCTTGAGTTAGATGTTTCAAGGCCTTGGAACTGTGACCTTTTACCCCAAATAAACCCCCTTTATAAAAGCCTACCCATTTCTGGTATTTTGTACTGGCAGCTCTTTAGCAAACTTAAACAACATTTCTTCTGTTCTTTTCTCCCTATCTTCTCCTTCTGGGACTCTCATAACCCAGTATTCATATGTTTGATGGTGTCCCAGAAGTCTCTGGTACTCTGTCCACCCTGTTTTATTCTTTATCTTTCTGCTCTCTGCCTGAATCATTTCAATTGCCTTGTCTTAGAGATTCCTGATTCTTTTTTCTGCCACCTACAATCTGCTTTTATAACCTTTTAAGTAACTTTTCATTTTAATTATTGTGTTCTCCAACTCCAGTGTATCTGATGGTTTCTATTGAGATCTCAAAGAGACTCAATGTTCATTCATTGTTTTCATCATATCCTTTAGTTTTTTCTCTATATTTATCTTCTTGGACATATTGAGGGTTTTTGTTTTTGTTTTTTGTTTGTTTGTTTGGTTGGTTTTTGTCCAGTAATTCCAAATCCTTTCCTCTTCTTTGATGCTTTTTGGGTTTTTATCTTGTTCCTTTGTCTGGTCCATCATTTCCCTTTTTTTTTGGTTATCTTGTAATATTTTGTTATACAATGTACATTTCAATATTTTAAAGTGTTTACTCTGGGATTTAGTCCCTGAGTTCTCTGTTCCTTAAGTTTGTATCAGCTAATGAAATGCCAGAGATCTTTTTGAATGGCAGTTGCTATTCAAACCAAAAGCAACCAAAGCAAAAAAGCACTTTCACAATCTTTGCATATTAATTATGCTTTGACTGGTTGTCTCTTTCAGAGCTTAATCCTCCTTTCAAGAAAATCAGCCTTAGGCAAATGTGAAGTGCAGTGTTCTCTCTGTGATTCTTCAGGAGGTATAGAGTCCGCTTCCTTTCCAGGGCTTGTGCTTTCTACTGGCCTTAGAAATTACCCTATTTGCAGTTTATAGGAATTCAAATGAATGCCCCCTCTATTTCCTTTGAAATAGACTTTCTCTCCATCCTTGTGTGATTTAATTCATGTAGCCCTTTTACCCAGGCTTCCTCAATAATTGTTTCTTACACTGCTTTAACTTCTGCAATGTGCTTCTCTGTCTCAGGACAAATTTTGGCTTGGTGAGCCTAAGACAATCTTCCTAGTTCAGTTTCTCAGGCTTCCTTTTGGTAGAATACTATTGACATGTAGCCACCAGAATATGTGCCTAAGGGTCACTCTGCTCCCTCTGGAAAAGAACCAGAGACTCATAATGAGAGACCAAGCTGGCTCCACCCTGCTTTAGGGAGGGGTTAGGAAGAGGCAACAGCAAGAGCACCAGAAGCTTCTCCTATGGCTTTTTTTTTTTTGAGCATTGCCACTAAGTATGGATTATAGTTTACATTGTAGTTTACACTGTCTCCTGCACAATTTTGTAGGTTATGACAAGATATATAATGGCCTGTATCTGTCATTGCAATGTCATTCAAGACAATTCCCAAGTCCTGAAAATGCCCCCATATTACACCTATTTTTCCTTCTCCCTCCCCTCAGAACCTCCAGTGGCCACTGCCTCCACATCAATGATAACAGTTCTTCCATTGCTAGAATAACAATAAGTCTATTGTAGGATGACAGTAAGTCTACTCTAGTCCATTGTTCACTCCCCAATCCTGAGGCTACTGGGATGGTGGTGTCCACTCCACCTCTAATTGAGAAGGGGCTTAGATCCCATGGGGCAGATGGATGGGACTATCTTTCTTGCAGTTGCAGACTCTCTCTGTTCCTTGGGATGGTCCCTGTTCATCATCATCTCCTTGTTAGTTGTCCTGGGTGAGTCCAGTGAACTGGAGAGTAGGTGTTGCAACCCTGTTGAGATTCAGGGCCCAACTGGCACATGGAAAACCCAAAGATTTAAGCCCAAAGATATACCTATCAACTCTGGAAGTTGTGTTTTCTTGCTTCAGCAATTGTCCTGTTAATGCTGCACTTTAACTATTTTCCATAGTTTTGATTCCTGTCTTTAAGATTCCTCTGCCACTTTTGCCTGAGGGATGATAAAGCAATGGTTACATTCAGAACTAGCTCCCAGCTCTCTGACATAGCTGATCAAAGGCAGTGATCAGTGACCAGACATCACACACTTGTGTTTTAGATGGCTAGTTCTTTATGTCCTACAGTGTACCAGGAAGCTATGCCAGGACCCAAAGCCTCAGTCCCCAGTGCTACCTGTAATAAAGGCAGGGGATGGGGGATCATAATTGCTAGAGGGAGGATGAAATTATCTGGTATTCATGCAATTTATCAGGACTTCCTCTTGGATGCTGCACAGTGCTCCACTAGATTCTGAAGTTACAAAACACTTGATTGAGACAATTCCTACCAGTTCAAAAGTTGATTTGGTGGTGGTATTGATTCCTGTAGTGTCCTACTCCACCATCTTCCCACAGTGCTCCACTACTATAGTCATTTTGAAAGTTTATATTTTTCTAGAAAATGGTCTGCATTTCGTTTGTATTCATATCAACTTTTTCATTTCTACTACTGGACATTTATGCCTTCACTCTTTTTTATCAGTCTTTCTTCAGGCTATCATTTTATTAATATTATCAAAGAACTAGCTATTTTCTTTATTGATTCTATTTATTATATACTGTAACGGTTTGAGTTTTATGTAATTATGAATTCCAAAAATGTAAATTGGATTATGCTTGTAAACTCATCTGTTCATCTGGGCATGATTGGTTTATGATAAGGGCATTAACTGGGCCCAGCCCCTCGGTGGGTGTGGTCTCAAGTATAAAGGCCAGGCAGCAGATTTGAGTTGCAGAGATTTAGAGAAGCAGATTTGAGAAACAGTTCTGATGTTGGAGTGAGCCGATCGCCGGATAGTCTACAGCTGAACTTGTGGAGGAAACAGAAGCTAAGCCCGGAGAGAAACACAGCCCCGGCAGGAGAGGAACCCAAAGGCATGAGCCCTTGCGGACGTCGGCAGCCATCTTGCTCCAACACGTGGACTTTGGTATGAGAAGAAACATATGCTTTGTGGCCTGATAACTGTAAGCATCTACCCCAAATAAATACCCTTTATAAAGACCGACCAGTCTTTGGTGTATTTCAAAAGGCACCCCTGTGGCTGAATGAAACACATACTATTTCATTTATATGTTCTTAGTTTTATTATTTCCTTTCACCTGTGCTCTTTAGATTTTTTTTTTGCTATTCTTTTTAAAATATATTTTTATAAGAAGGTTGTGAACTTACAAAACAATCATGCACATGTGTGGAATTCCCATACAACACCCCTCCACCAACATACTACACTGTTGTGGAACATTTGTTACAGGTTATGAGATAATATCATCAATCTATTACCATTAATAATGGTCTGTAGGGCACATCTGATCCATGTTTTCCATGTCCCCCTCTTAGTAACACAGTACATCTTTGGCATTGATGCAAGAATATTACAGTATTGCTGTTAACTATAGTCCATGGGTTACATTAATTGTATTTTTCCCATGCTTCTCTAAATTCTTACCACCTTGTAATAGCGATGTACATTTGTTCTAGTTCATGGAAGACCATTCTTGTATTTTTACTATTAATCACAATTCTCATCCACCTCTGGGTTCACTGTGTTATTCAGTCCCTAGATTAGTCTCTAGCTTTCTTTCAATTGACATTTACATCCCTAGACCACTGTTTTCAGCAACAATCTCATTTATAAACCAGCTGCATTAGTTCTTCTCACTATAATGTGTAACCATTAACCCTATCCATTTCCAAACTTTTACGGTCAAGTTAATTAAAACTTCTACATACATTAAGTACCAGTACACCTTCTCAACCCTCCTCTTATCTCCTAATAACCTATGCTCTAGGTTTTAATTCCATGCATTTATTCTTTGTATTTAGTTCATATTAGTGAGGCCATGCAATATTTGTCCCTTTCTGCCTGGCATATGTCTGGCATATTTCACTAAACATAATGTCTTCATGGTCTGTCCATGTTATCATATGTTTCCCAATTTCATTTTTTTCTTACAGCAGCATAGTATTCTATCATATGTATATACCACATTTTGTTTATCTATTCATTGGTTGATGGACACTTGTGTTGTTCCCATCTTTTGGCAATTGTGAATAATGCCACTATGAACATCAGTGTGTAAATGACTGTTTGCATCACAGTTTTCAGTTCTTCTGGATATATTCCTAGTAGAGGAATTACTGGATCATATTGCAGTTCTACATTTAGCTTCCTGAGGACCTGCCAAACTGTATTCTACAGAGGCTGCACCATTTTACATTCCCATCAACAGTGAAAGAGTGTTCCTATTTCTCCACATTCTCTCCAGAACTTATTGTTTTCTGTTTTTTTTTTAAATAATGGCTATTCTATGTGGTATGAGGTGTTATTTTATTGACATTTTGATTTGTATTTCCCTAATTGCTAGTGATATTGAACATTTTTCATGTGCTTTTTGGTAATTTGTATTTCCCCTTTGGAGAAATGTCTCAAAATATTTATTGATTTCTCCCAAAATTTCTTCTTTGACCCACTGATTATTTAAGAGTGTGTTGTTTAACCTCCATATATTTGTGAATTTCCCTTTTTCCACCTGTTGTTGATTTCCAACTTTATTCTATTATGATCACAGAAAGTGCTTTGTGTAATTTTGATCTTGTTGAATTTATTGAGATCTGCTTTGTGACCCAATATATGGTCTGGGGAAAGATCCATAGCACTTGAGATGAAAGTATAGCAATGTTCTGTATATGCCTATTAGGTTTAGATCATTTGTCATATTGTTCAAGAACTCAGATTTTTTATTGATCCTCTGCCCAGATGTTCTTTCCAATACTGAGAGTGGTGTATTGAAGTCTCCAACTGTTATTGTAGAGATATCTATCTCTCCCTTTAGTTTTGCCAGTGTTTGCCTTATGTACTTTGGGGCATCCTGATTAGGTACATATAAATTTATGATTGTTAGGTCTTCCTGGTAAATGGCCCCTTTTATTAATATATAATATCCTACTTGTACCTAATAACAGTTTTGCTTTTGAAGTCTATTTCATCTGATATAAGTATAGCTACTCCAGCTTTTTTGTTGGCTACTGCATGTGTGGAACATCTTTTTCCAGCCTTTCACTTTCAATATATTGGTATCCTTGTGTCTAAGATGAGTCTCTTGTAGTCAGCATGTAGATGGCTTATATTTTCTTATCCTTTCTGCCAGTCTGTGTCTTTAGATTGGGGGCTTTAATCCATTAGCATTCAATGTTATTACTGTAAAGGCAGTTCTTACTTCTCCCATTTTGAACTTTGAGTTTTGTCTGTCATATTTTATTTTTACCTCTCTTTTTATACTTATAGTTACTTTTACTGATAAAATTTTCATTTCTAGGCACTCTTCCAAGCCTCACTCTTCTGTCTTTTCTCTTCAGGCTGTAACTTTCCCTTTAGTATTTCCTGCAAAGCTAGCCTCTTGGTTACAAACTCTTTCAGTTTCTGTTTATCTGTGAATATCCTAAACTTGCCCTCATTTTTGAAAGACAATTTTGTCAGATATAAGATTCTTGCCTGGCGGTTTTTCTCTTGAAGTATCTTAAATATATCCTACCACTGTCCTCTTGCCTCCATGGTTTCTGATGAGAAATCAGCACTTAATCTTATTGAGTATCCATATATGTGATGTATCACTTTTCTCTTGCTGCTCTCAGTATTCTCTCTTTGTGTTTGGCATTTGCCATTCTGATTAATGTCTTGGAGTAGGTCTATTCATATTTATTCAGATGGGAGTATGTTGTGATTCTTGGACACCGATATCTATGTTCTTCAATAGGGTTGGGAAATTTACAACCATTATTTCTTCAAATATTCCTTCTGCTCCTTTTCACTTCTGTTCTTCTGGGACACCCAAGATACAAGCATTTGCAGGTCTCTTGCTGTTATTTAGTTCCCTGAGACCCTGTTCAATTTTTTTCCATTATTTCCTTTATTTGTTCTTTTGTATATTCACTTTTGGAGGCCATGTCTTCAAGCTCAATGATCCTTTCTTCTGCTTCCTCAAATCTGCTGTTATATGCTTCCAGTGTTTTTGTTTTGTTTTGTTTTGTTTTGCTTTTTAGGGTAGGTAAGGGAGTAAAAAGTTTATTAAGAAAGAAGAAAAGAAAAACACTATGAAACCCCAGACATGGGTGCAGGTGTGCTGCAGGGCGAGACACACCCCAGTGTTTATTAAATTTCATTTATTGTGCCTTTCATTCCCATAAGATCTGCTATTTTTCTATGTATGCTTTCAAATTCTTCTTTGTGCTCACCCAGTGTCTTCTTAATCTCTGTAGCCATCTCATTGAATTTATTAAGGTGATGTGTTTGAATGTCTATAATTAGCTGTCTCAACTCCTTTGTGTCATCTGGAGGCTTATCTTGTTCCTTTGGATCATATTGTCCTGTTTCTTAGTATGAATTGTAATTTTTTTGTTGTGTCTTGTCATCTGTATCACTAGATTTATTTATTCTGGATGCATTTTCTCTCTTTAGTTTAGGGCATTTTTGCCCTTTCTCCCTTGCTGGTTGTGTAGTAGGAGCCAAAGTTGTAGTTGGTACTGTAAGCTCTGGAGGCTGATGCTGCTTACATAGCCCCAGGAACTGATGAAGCATCTCCCATCTTTCTCCTCTGCCAGGGGTTGGGACAGAGTCACAACTTTGTGTAGTAATCCAAGCTGTGTAGGCCAAGACTGGTCTGCAGTTGCCTGGAGAGGCTGATGAAGCTTCATGCCCCTTCTTCCCCTGCCTGGGGTAAGTTTGGAGCTGTAGGTGTGGACAGCAAACTAAGCTGTGCAGGTCAAAATTGCCTGCAGTTGCCCAGGGAGACTGAAGTAGCACTGGCCCCCTGTTCCCCTGCCAGGGGTGGGGATGGACTGTCAGGAGTGCCCAATAATCTAATACATTAGGGCTGAAATCACCTGCAGTTGCCCTGAGAGGCTGAGGGAGTACTGTCCCTTCTGCCCTTTAAGGGGTGTGGATGGAACCACAGGTGCAGAACAGTCCAGGCCATGTAGGCTGAGAGTGCCTGCAGTTGCCTGGAGAGGTTAAGGGAGCACAGCTCCCCTCTGGTCCTTTTATGGGGGCAGGGATGAAGCCACAGGTATCAAACTATTCAATCTGTGTGGCCAAAAGCACCTGCAGTTACCCAGAGAGACTGAGGGAACACAGCTCCCCTCCTATTCTACTGGGGGACAGGGATGGAGCTACAGGTGTCCGAGTATCCAGGCTATGTGGGCTGAAAGTGCCTGCAGTTGCCCACAGAGGCTGAAGAAACACCAGCCCCCTGCTATCCTTTGGGGTAGGGAGTGAGTCAAAGGTGCTCAATAAATCATTCTGGGCAGACCAAAATAACCTGCAGTTGCCAAGGGAGGCCAAGGAAACATGGCTTCCCTCCTATCATATTGGAGTGCTCTTCTGGTCTCCTGAGCCCCCCAAAGAGGTACTTTAGATAGCTCTGGGTGATTACTGACAGTCCTGTAGGACGTGCTGACTCTTTGAGCTCCTTACTCTGCTTCCATCTTGTCCCTTTCCCTATTTCTGCTATTATTTTTTAACTTCTTTAAATAGAACTTAGACTGTTGCTTTTCAACCTTATTTGAGTCACAGCTGTTCCTCATAGAGAGCACACCAAGCTTTCAAAGCTGAGCTAAGAACCCTCATTTGAGTTTAAATCCTTCTGGATTTTAGTTTTCAGGGTTCTCTAGCTCACAGGGCATTCAGAAGTTTCTTTGCCTATCCTCTCCTTTCTCCTGAACAGTTGTTGATACCATGCAAATCTTGTTACTGTCAGTGGTTTGGCCCCCAAAAACTATTTTCGAGGTTCAAGGAGTCAGATTACAATTCAGATATTTATAAATCATTATTAAAGTTTTATATGCATGTGGAAAAATACAGCACAAATCATAAAGTTGATGAAATTTTACAAAGGAAATACATCTGTTAAACTACTATTCATATCAAGAAGCAGAATATCACCAGCACTCAGAAGCCCCACAATGCCCCCATTGGAAAACATTATTCTGATTTCTAACTATGTATTAGCTTCGTTTTTCTGCCTATTTTTTTTTTTTTTTTGGAATTTTGTGTAAGTGAATTCATATATGATGTACTTTTTTTGTCTCATTTCTTTTGTTGAAGATATGCCTTCCAGATTCATCCATATCCTTCTATGTAGTTATAGTGTGTTCTTTCTCATTGCTGTATAACATTCCAGTGTGAAAAGTATGACAATTCAATCATCCATTATACTGAAGATGGGTATCTGGGCAGTTTCCAGTTTTGGCCTCTTATGTTCCTGAATATGTCTTTTGGTGAATACATGGATTTTAAAAAATACGAATTGTTTTGGTCAGCCAAAGGTGTGCCTTTTGAAATATACCAAATATTGGTCAGTCTTTACAAGAAGGTATTTATTTGGGGTAGAAGCTTACAGTTACCAGGCCACAAAGCATAAATTTCTTCCCATACCAAAGTCCACATGTTGGGGAAAGATGGCTGCTGACATCTCCAGGGTTCAGGCTTCCGGATTCCTTTGTTCCCAGGGCTGCGTTTCTCTCCGGGCTTAGCTTCTGCTTTCACCACAAGTTCAGCTGTAGACAATGAGGCTTTCTATGCGTTGCGTCTCTCCACAAGGCAGCTGTAGACTATCCGGGGATCGGCTCACTCCAACACCAGAACTGCTTCTCCAATCTGCTTTTCTAAGTCTCTGCTTCTCTCATCCTGCCTCTCTCAATCTGCTGCCTTTATACTTGAGACCACACCCACCGAGGGGCGGGGCTCAACGTCTCACTGACGTGGCAGTTAACGCCCTACTCATAACTTAATCATGTCCAGATGAACAGATTAGTTTACAAACATAATATAATCTATATTTTTGGAATTCATAATTAAATCAAACTCAAACCATTACACTAATATATACAAAATCCTGGGATAATAGGAAAACTGTTCAGCTTCAGTTGATACTGTCAGACAGTTTACCAAAGAGGTTGTGCAAATTTACTTTCCCATAAGAAGTATAGGAGAATTCCTGTTGCTTCACCAATTTGTAAACTTTTGGTATTGTCTTTCTTTTTCATTCTAGCAATTCTTGTAGGATTGAAGTAGTTTTAATTTTCATTTTCCTGGTAAGCATATTTTGTTATGTTTGTTTCTCATTTGGATTATTCACCTTTGCTAGGGCCTATACAAACTTGGTATTTCATTTTTTTTTTTTGCAAATATCAGTAAATAAATTGTCCAGAGATTTTCTTTTCCATTGTTATCCTCATTGCTCTTCTCTTTTCTGGGATTTTAAAAAATGTTATTCAGGAAAAATTTAAAAACTATGCCCCTGCCACCACCATCATAACCCAAACCTCACCTTACCTTCATCCTTGAATGACAATTTTTTTAAAGCTAAGTTTCAATACTGACAGTTGTGGTTTTTTTTTCCCTCAACACTGAACAAACCATTTCACTGTGTTCTGGCTATGATCGCTACTGTTGAGGAGTCTCCTGTCACTCTGTCAGTCTTTTTGAACGTAATGTATCTTTTTTTTCAAGATAATTTTAAACATCCAATTCTTTCTTGTTTCTGCTATTTCATTTTGATGTGTCTTATCATAGAGCTTTTTTCTATATTATCTGTAATTTATTGGACTTTTTATATCGCAGGTTTGATTCTTTTGTCATATCTAAAATTCTCAACCACTGTCTTTTAAATATCGCTTCTGTTCCATTTGTTCTTTCTCTCCTTTCTTTCTGGGTCTTAGTCTTTCTCATTTTATCCTTTGTGCCTAGCCTGCGTTGTGGCTAATGTATTGTGAACTGTCATTATGCTCAGTTTAGAACTCTTCTATTTTAAAATGTCTAATTACGCAGAACTGAACTTTAATTTTTAATGGATGAATATATATAAGCTTATCTTTAATTCCTTAAATACAATAGTGTAGTTATTTTATAAACTGTGTCTGAAAATTTCAGTATGTTATCTTATTCTGGATCTACTTTTGTTCGCTGATGTTTCAGCAGGTTCTTGCTTATGAGAATTCTTTGGGAATTCTTTGAAGCTTAACAGTTATCGAGTTCGTGCAGAGATTCACATTTCCTTCTGTCAAATGCCTGGTCTGTACTATTTTAGGCTAAATCCATGGCTTGAGATTATTTTGTAGCCCCTCCCCAATAGTATGAATTTGGGTTACAAATCTGTAAAAGGGCATGCAGTTCTTACCACCTCCAGAGGCTGTATATATATATTTTTACCCCACTCTATTCAGTGTCATGCCTTTTTTTCTTTTACTGTATCATGAAAGGAGGTAGGTAGCTGGGTTTACCTTAAGTTGAATTTTATGGGATCCTTGGGGTACTGGCATCTGGAAGAAAAGGCCAGTGATTTTAATTGTTGTGTTAAAGGTACAAGTAATTTGATTTGCATGTGGCCTGCATAGATTTCTCTTCTGGATATCCCCAGGTACCACCTGAGCATCAAATTAAAGGTTAAAAGCACAATTTTCCAGTCAGTTACTCTGGTATTTAGGTCAAAAAAGAATACCTAGTTTGGGAGCTGTCCATAAGCTTGACTCTGCCAGTTCCTTTTCCTGTGATGGCTAGGGCTGTAAGGAAGACACTCCTAGGTTTTCTCCAAAATTGTGGATGTTTCTGGAAACATGAAAAAACTTAAAATCCTCAGCCTGGTGGTAAATATAGGAAGTAACAGGAGACTTTCCCCATTTTATTCACTGTTGTTTTAAAACGGTATCACAGGTGCTTGATCCAAAAGACAAATTTTTAAACTTGGAGTATGGATATTCATATGTCCATTTGGTCAAGTTTTCTAATTGTGTATTAGAAACTTGTAATTTTTTAATTTGCTTAATCCATCAGTAACTGAAAAACATGTGTTTTAATTTTTCCATGATGATACTAATATTTTCAAGTTTTTCCTCTACTTATGACAGTTTTTGCTTTATAAATTGAGACAGTAAAATTAGGCACATGCATAATTACTATATCTTTTTGGTGAATCGTTTCATTTACTATTATATTACCTTTAGTCCTAAAGAATATCTTTTCACAAAATGTCTATTTTGTGTTACTTTAATATGGTTTTGTCGTTGTTGTTAATATGTTCTTGGTATATACTTTTATAATTTAGTTCCAACATTTCTTTGTTTTTTATTTTATATGGTTATATTATAAAAAGCATATAACCTAATTTTGTGTTTTAGCCAATCTTTAAACCTCTTGAACTGTCAAATTTTATTTGTTTACATTTACTGCTCCACTGATGTTCAAATTCATTTCTCCTATGTGATTTTCTTTCTTTGTATTCTTTCCCCTATTTTTTATTATCTATTCATTCAGATCTAGTTGGTTCTGCCTTTCCTATATTTCCTTATCTGATGTAGATAAGTTTTGTTATTATTATTATTTCTTTGTGCTGGTGAACAGATTTGCTTTAATCCTTCTTTCTCCAATGCTGTAGCACTTCATTTAGGTGTCCCAGAACAAGACCAAGACATTTTCTCTTTTCCTTTCAAAGATCTCAGAACAGTACCAGGCCATTTTCTCCATCCTTGCAACCAAAGTCCGTAGGTCAGTGTTCTCCAAACTTTTTGGATACTGTACTCTTATCTGGAAAAGAAAATCTGCGATGCACCCCAAACTATGCAATATGTATTTCTAAATTGTAATTATATGCTACTGCAATAATGTATTAAATATTCAAAAAATTAGAAAACAAAAGGTGATATTTTAAATGATGTAAATATAGTTTTATGTTTTGTTACAGTTCCTCAAAGATTGTCATGTGTCCCATCCTCCCAGGGCACACAAGCACATACTCTAACTTAGAAGTTGATGTATTAGGTATGCAAATAATGCCAGCAAAACTGTAGAAGTGTCAGCTAATGCTGTCATTATCCTGGTTTTTAGTCCTTTCATCATCTTTGGCCCCTGGATATTTCTCCTCCTTTGTGCAAATATCCAGCATATATATTCATCTAACATTTTCTAGTTCATTTTTCTGAAGTTCAAATGTTGTTTTTTTTTTTTTTTTTTTGGTCTGGAATGTTCCTGGGAACTGAAGCATCAAAGAACTTTACTATATTAATTTCTTCCCAGAATTCTGCTGTATAGAAAACTTAAGTTATTAAATATATGGTGATAATCTGTCCTAAAAACACAAAATAATGGCAAAAAATCCTTACTTAGTTTCTTACTGATCCTCTCACTTTAATAATTCATACTTAACTGACTATATATACAATGGTTTAATTGGAAACTTTTCTGTCAGGAGAGATAGAAATGCCAGCACAATATTCCAGTAGCAATCATTTTCAGCACTGTTATTACTATTGAACATATGGCTTTTTAATATAATTGGGAAAAATAGAAAAGTACTAGAGGCAAACTTCTACATTTGTCTTGCAACAGTTTTTTTTTTTTTTTAATGAATGCAGGGTTCTAGTAATCTGATCACATACTGGCAAAATTTTGTTAAATGGCACAAATAACTTGGGATGGTTAACCTCCTGTAATAATCCTCTGGATTTCTCATGCATCTGAACAGAAATTTGAACTTCCATAATGGTGACAGATAGTTGGTAAACCTCTCCTGGGTAAAAGACATCTATTAAGTTGGTCAAAATTAGCAAAGACAATCTTTCAAAGTCTTTGGAGATTGATTAAAGGACTTACAACAAACTGAGAAGTATTTATTCAGCCATGTCTATGGCAACTCAGTAAGAACAGTCGGAGGCCATGACATTCCAACTAACAACTGCTCTGCCTTGTGGAAGAGCTGTTTCAGCCATCTGGGCAACTGGGTGGCAATGCCCATCTCCCCCAGCTCTCTGAGGCAGAAGAGTTATTCAGGATAGTTTCCAGAACTGAAGAACATCAGCAGATCTCATTTTCCAAAATACAGGCTGACAGTCTGTACTGAACCAGCGGCAGCACCCAGGTGTTGAAACCCATTCCCTACCCCTAGCTACAGATATGAAGGGAGGATTGGGCAGGGTAGATGGTAAAGAGCGCAATGCCATTCCCCTTGCATGTGCAATTTTATTGCAATAAAGTTATCTTGGTGTGATTCACAGCCTAAGTGATAACTCACATTCCTAGGGTGGAAGACCTGGTCTGGTAGATTTAACAGTCATTGAATATTGGAAGATCCCATCATCCTGACTCTGGGCTGCAGAAAATTCATACTTGGTGATATCAGCAGCCAGGCAATGGCATCAGTCCCTGTCCTCATCCCACCACTTAACACACACAGTCCCTTCTCCATAGGGAGAAAAGAGATGGGCAGCTGGTTAAGAGCAAGTTCCCATCCTTGCCCCCTGTTCTGCTCCTTAGAGCAGAGGTTGTACTTAGGGGATGGTCAGAACAAGCCTTGAAAGACTAGAACACCCTGTACCAGCTAAAGGGTCTGACTTCAATTGGATCAGACTGTGAAACATGTTGAATTCTAAAGCATTGTCAAAAACAACCAAGCCTATGCATTGAGCATTGCCAAGAAGGATCCCTTTCTAAGAAAGGGTTTTCCAAAAGACAAAAATAATTCATCTTCAGAGGCTTTCTGAGAAAATGGAGCAATGGATTGCACCCCATAGAGTTGCAAACAAGCAACACCTGGTGATAAACCAGTTTCAATCCAGGAGGGAGAGCTTATCAGAATGGACATACCATACTAATCAATGTATACCTGCTCCCTACTTTGTGAGACCTCTACCCCAATAAAATGGAAACTTAATAGCAGCCAATAAGAACATATCTTTTCCTGCTTCCGCATTAACCTAACATAATCTTCCCTTTTACACTCCTTCGGCAGAACTCCTTTGGTGGTACTTATCATTTTTGGTGTGGTGCTGCTGGATTCCTGAGTTATTATCACACAAATAAACTTTAATAAAATTTATAAAAACAAGCAAACAAAACAACAACCAAAGCTGGGAATGATACCAAGAGAGGCAGACCAGGCAGAAGCCTAAAGAGAAGATCAGGAAAAGAGTCAGAGTTCAGCTAAAACCAGTCAACCCTTGTGGTCAGGAAGACTGGTGTATATCCACGGCTGTGCCCTTTGATGAGTAACATTGAATCTGAACATTACGGGAAAGAAAATAGATTCACTGGACTAGCCCAGAGTGGCAGACTGAGTTATATACCACAGAAAAACAAACATGAGTTTGATCTTAATCTCATTCCTGTGGGTGGGAGCCCATTGTAAATAAGACCTTTAGAAGATGTTATTTTTAGTTAAAGTGTGGCCAACTGAATCAGGATGGGTCTTACTATTACTGGAGGCCAAATGAAGAGAAAGCCACAAAGAGGACTGGAACCCAGAAGAGAAAGGAAAGGTACATTCCCAAGTGATGGGAAAGCCAAGGACCCCAAGGACTGCCAATCCACCAGAGTGCTAATGGCCTCAGGGGGTAACAAGCCTTCCAGCCTTCGAAACTGTGAGCTAATAAATTCCCATTGCTTAAACTCATCCCTTTGTGTGGTATTTGTCATAGCAGCCAGGTAGCTAACACATGCAGCCACATCACTCAACAAATAAACAAGTAAACCACAAAAAGCAATGACAACAAGACTCTCTTCTTTGGAAGTCATAGGAAATTCATACCATGAAGCCTATGCCTGCTTTAAGGAACTCCCATCTCAGCCACCTCCCCTAATCACAATAAAAATAGGATTCAAGCCATTTCATACCTGCTTGAGAAGCCTGCCCTGCTCTCCCCAGAGACTTCAATTATGTAAGTAATAAATTTTCATACCATTTTGGTGTATGTGTTGTGGCATCAATCTCAACAGCCAAACCAAATTTTGGATGGGAAAGTCCAACCTATATTTTCAGTATGGCTCTAGTAAATCAAGTTTGCATTTCTGTGGTAAATCCCATTTTCTCATTATACGATCCATGATTATGCTGCTGCAGTTTCCTAGTATTTTATCGAAGATTTTATGTGCCTATATTAGGATAGATATTGGTCTTTGGTTTTTCAATTCTTATTATCTTTTTGTCTGGTTTTGGTATCAGTGTAAAACTTTATTCGTAGAATGAGTTGGGGACTACTCCCTCCTCTTCTATTTCTTGTATTAGTTTGTGAAGAATTGCTATTAATTCTTCTTTAAATGTTTGGTTGGATTCACAAGTGAAATTATCTCATTTTGGATATTTCTTTGTGGAAAATGTTAAATTACTAATTCTATATCTATGTCTATATTTGTTATAGGTCTATGCATTGTTTCTATTTCTTCTTTGGCCAATTTTGACACTAGCAATTTGTACATTTAATGCAGCTTACATACTTTGTTAGCATACAGTTCTTCATAGTATTTCTTATACTCTTTTTTTATTTCAATAAGGTTGGAATTAATATCCTGTTTCATGACTAATTTTAGTAATTTGCGTCTTCTCTTTTTTGCTCTTGTCAGTCTAGTTAAGGTTTGTCAATTTTGTTAATTTTTTTCTAAGTAACTAATTTTGGTTTTGTTGATTTTCTTTATTGTTTTTCTATTCTCTCATTTATTTCTACTGTAATCTTTGTGTCTTCCTTCTTTATGCTTGCTTTAGATTTAATTTTATATTGTTTTCTAGTTTAAGTTGGAAGATTAGGGTTTTCATTTGAGATTTTTCTTCTTTTTTGTTTCATTTTTAAACTTTTTATTTGGAAGCAATTTCAAACATACAAAAGGCTGTAAAAAAGAAAATAGTACAAAGAACACTGGAATATCCTTTAGCCAAATTAACCTGTTATTAAAATTTTACATTTACTTTATCATTTGTTTCCCCTCCAAACATATATGCACAGAGAATTTTTTTTCCTGAACCATTTGAGGGGAAGATATTTACATCACAACTCTTTACCCCTAAATATTTCAAGGTGTATTTCCCAAGAATAAGGATTTTTTCTGTTACTTAACTACAGTACAGAAATGAAATTCATTAATTTATACAGATAAAATACCTTTCTCTGAGCTACTATTCATCTTCCAATTTTGTCAGTTGACCCAATAATGCCCTTTGTTGTGTATTCCTCCAGTATAGGATGCAGGCCAGGGTCCATCATTCACCATGGGGCTCGCTGTGTTATATAGTCCCCTGACGTGTACAATCCATTCACAGGGTACACTCAGGAGCTCTCAGTTTCATCACAGATTGGGTTTTATCATAGGTATGCAAGGGTGGTTCAACACAAGAAAATAGATTAGAATAATAAACTATATCAATAAATTGAAGGAAAATCATGTGATCATCTTGATTGATGCAGAAAAGGCATTTGACAAAATACAGCATTTTTTCTTGATAAAACTACTCAGAAAGCTAGGAATAGAAGGAAACTTTTCTTCTTTGTTAATGTAAGCATTTACAGCTATAAATTTCCCTGTAGGCACTGCTTTTGCTGTATCACCAAAGTGTTGCTATGTAGTGCTTTGTTTTAACTAACCTCAAATTATTTTTAAATTTTCCCTGTAATTTCTTTATTGACCCATTTGTTACTAAGGAGTTTGTTATTTAATTTCCACATATATGCTGATTTCCCACATTTTCTTCTGTTGTTGATTTCTGACTTTATTCCATTATGGTCATAGAATATGCTTTGTATGATTTCAATTTTTTAAATGTATAAAAGCTTGCTTTATGGTCTTTTATATGGACTATTCTGAAGAATACCCATATGCAATAGAGAAGAATCTATTTTCTGCCACTGTTTGATTACGCAGTAGTTTTTCAGATTTGACAACAGAGCACGTGACAAAAGAAAATATAGACAAATTGGACTTTGTCATAATTAAAAATTGTTTTGTTGCAAATGATTCCAACAAGAAATTGAAAGGACAACCCACAGAGTGGGAGAAAATAATTCCAAATCATATATCTGGTAAGGGAATTTTATCCAGGATACATATCTATAATTAAATAATAAATAACACTAATAACACAATTAAAAAGATCTGAACAGACATTTATCCAAAGAAGATATACAAATTGACAATTAGCACAAGAAAACATACTCAACATCATTAGTCATTAGAAAAATGAAAAACAAACCCAAGCTGAGATACTACTTCGTATCATTTGTTATGGCTATGATCAAACAGACAGGCATTAACAAATGTTGGTGAAGATGTGGAATAATTGCAACCCTTTTACTGCTGCTGGCCATGTAAGTTGGTGTAGTCAATTTGGAAAACAGTTTGGCATTTCCCCAAAAGTCTAAACTTAAAGTTACCATATGACCCAGCAACTCTATCCTAGGTATATACACCAGAGAATGAAAACATATGTCCACGCAGAAATTTGTATATGAATGTACAAAGCAGTATTTTTCATAATAGTCCCAAAGTGGAAATAACTCAAGAGCCCATCAACTGATGAATGGATAAATATTAATGTGGTATATCTGTAAAATGGAATAATATCCAAAAATAAAAGGAATGAAGTACTGATACATGCTGCACTATAGTTGAACCTTAAAGATAGTGTGCTAAGTGAAAGAAACCTGTCACAAAAGTTCACACATTGATTGATTACATTAATATGAAAGTCCAGAATAGGCAAATCTATAAGGATAGAAAATAACCTTTGGTTCCATAGGGCTGAGAGTATTAGGGGGAAGAGGAGAGTGACTGCTAATGGGTATGGTATTTCTTTTGGAGTGATGAAAAATTTGTAAAATTAGATTGTGATGATGGTTGCACACTATGTGAATATACTAAATACAAATGAATAGTACAATTTAAATAGTTCAATGTTATGGTATGTGAAAGACAGCTCAATAAAGATGTTGAAAACACACATATAACAAAAATAGTAAAATCACTTATACATGGATGTTTGACAAGCTTTTAAGAAAACTAAAATATGACATAATAATGACTGTTTTCTTTACAAGTTAAACAGGTCAATAAAATCAATGAACTGATTTAAAAACTGTTGTAGTGAAACACTATATACCACATAATGCATACCTTATTAAATAATAATAAAGAAGTTAGTGTCCCCACAGCCATTCAGTGCTACTTGGGAGTGGTGGAAACTCAATTATTTGCTTGAAGCACCTGAGTTATGGTGTATTTGATTTCAAATATTCTTTATGAGAACTCTTCCACAAAATGCAACTTTGAACAAATACAATGGTGTCAACCAGATCATTCAGGCAGTATTTATATTTGTACCTTTTTATATTCCTTACTTTTTTCCTGATAGCTTCTACTGAATGTTGTCTGTATGTGTATAACCATACAGACAACTTGCTGGGTTCCACATTATGAGAGTATTTCCATGTGATAATGTATATTCAAAAAGTTTTTATGATTAATAATCAATTCAGAAGTGGGATGTATGTGCTAAAAATTTAGATTCAGAGAAAATTGGGTTTGAATGATAACTTTTCCATTGAATATCAGGTTGAGATAGAAAAAGTCAATCCTTTGAGCCACATACTCTCATCTATAAAATAGGAAATATAGTACCTACATTATTGCATTTCTCTAAGGAGTAAATGAGTTAGTACTCAATAAAAGGTAGTCACCGCTAGTCCTCTTATGAGCATTATTTTTTATAGTAGACCTGCATGATTTTATGGCTAAACAGCTTTAAAAAATAAAGGAGATGGAAATAAAATGGAAAGAAAATAACATTTGTAATTCTGTAATTAATATTTAGGTTAGGAGCAATTTTCTCGGAGCCTACTATATGCCAGGGATGGCATTTTAAATACTTCACTCTAATCTTAATAATTACTATGAAGTGAATATTATGATGCTCCTTTAACATAAAAGGAAACAATCTCAGATCTCTTTAGACACTTAAGGGATCATCTGACCAAATTCTCTATAAATAGTAAGGAAGGATTTGCTGTAGAAGTCAGATCTTCCTGGTTGCAGCACCCACATGATTTGCATTAAGTTTGCTTTCCCTAATCAAATGAAGAGGATATCTTTGGAAGTCTCTTTGAACTGTCAGTCAATTCCCAGATACCTGATTTTTCCAACAGCAGGGCTAAAATATTGTTTTCCATCCCCATACATTAAAAAAAAAAGTTAAATGTAAAATAATTACATTTATGAAGTATAAATTTTCAAAGCTGACAAATATTTAATTTATTGGCTCTAAACATAAATTTATTATCATTTCTGCAAAATTATGGAAAATTTTTTGAGGAAAAAGCATGAAATTAATTTGAGCATCAAGTAAATATTGACCACACTATGCTAGAAATGGGTTTAGAAAGTAGATTTAGAAAATAATTTTAGCAATACATCTCCCAGTATACTCTTTTCATTTATTATAAACCTTCCATTTTAGCAGCTAAGATAAATTTGGCATGTGCATTCATTCTCAATATTTCTCTAAAGTGCCATTACGCTTGCCTTAAACCAAACAATGGCTTAAGAAACCATGGGCATATTTTTGTCCTGTAGTGTGTTTTGTGGATCATCTGTAGAAATGTTTTATGAATCAGAACCAATGCTCAGAGAATTGGGGTTCATTAGAGTTTCTGTTTTTGGAAGTTAGAGGATTTTATTATTTTCTGAAATCTGAATGCTTGAAACAAGATCAGGGTTTAATAGTGTTAACGATATCAACAAACTCTACCTTGTAGGTTCATATTCTCTCACAAACTTAGCAATAGTTTCTACTCTGTGAGTCAGTAACTAATACCAAATATTTGGTCCAATCATTCTGAAAACAAATGATAATATAGGGTAATCATTATATCACAGTCATGGAACTGTAACAGACCTAACTTTGTTTTCTGGCTCTGCTCTTTGCTACCTATGTGATCTTGGGAAATTTATCTAATCTCTCTAAAATTCAGATTACCATTTATAAAATAAAGCTATTAAAAGCACCTACATCAGAGCAATCTAGTGATAATTAAATTAAATAATCCACGCAATGCACCGAGAATAGCACATTCTTCTCAATAAAAGTTATTATTATTCACGATTATTACAAAAAGAATGGTACAAATGATTTTTACAAAAAGGACGTGAACCTGTGTGTGGCCAAATCCTGAAAGTGTCCTGTCTTCCCATACTTCCCTAAACTCCCATACCTACCTAACATCCCTCTCAACTCCAAATCAGGCTTGGCATTCAGCCTCTTTTCTAATCCCCCTGCTAGGTGCATTTATGCAATTCACTAATTTTACAAA